>RJWH01006364.1:0-56482 GCA_004363575.1 Solenodon paradoxus
CCTCTCCTCTCCTCCCCTCTCTTCTTCTCCTCATGAGCTGCGTTCAGACTACACGTTAGACCTGAGATTCAGGGAGACCAGACAACACCTCACTGCCACTTTGTCGTTTACTTGTTTGATGCCTCCCCGCTTTCCCTCCTTGCAGCCCTGTCCTCACGGGGTCGCCATCACATTGCTGCACCTGTACCCGACTTTGACTCATCCCTCTGAGCAGGGCACGAAATCCTGCCGTCACAGGACCTGCGGCACGGACACCTGTGCCGTCAAGGGCGGGCTTTCTCTGGGCTCTGCAGACGGAGACCGGGCCGAGGTGGCCTTGCCAGCGGCTTCACTGAACATCAGTACGGCGCTGCCCGCACCGGGCCGGACCCAGCGCTCGGAGGACGGCCCCTGCATGCCCGGCTGCTGGCCCTCCTTGGACGCCACACAAGTTTGTGGCTCAGCCCCCAGGATGAGAGGTCAGTGCTAGAGGTGAGGACCCTCCCTACCACCTGAGCCCTGTGTGCGCCAGGTGCCGCTCCTCTCCATTCCCCGGGGCAGGCCAGCTACCCGGTGACCAGAGAGGGCGCCTGCCCACAGCTGGCTCCTGACCCGTGACCGAAGGGGAGCTGGCCGTGGGCCTTGGGGCTGAGGTAGGTGGGCACTGCATGTCCTGGCCTGGCCAAGTCCCCGCCCTCATGTTCCGGGGGAGTCGTGCGGCCACCTGCCGCTGTGCAGAGACATGGGCACCGCCACATACCTGCGATGAGAAGCGTAGTTGCCGGTGATGTGTCCGGAGCCATCGCAGCCGGGCGTGGGGCACCTGCGACAGGACAATGAGGCGTTTACTCGGGGATAAAACCTCTGCTCAGCCACTTTCTCATTTTTCCGAGAAGCAGACGCTCCATAAAGCTAAACCCCGACTTGGAAGAGAAGCTGAGCTGGAGGAAGCTGCCCGGTGCGTGGTCTCTGCGGCCCCAACCCGTGATCGCTCCTCCGGCACAGCGGCCTCCCTGGGACCCATGACTGGACCACCCATCACCAGCTGCTCCCTCCAGCCCCCGTGGCCTTCCCTTGTTCCTACTGAGCTTGGGCAGCCGGCCGCTGGGCCCGCTGGCATCGGCCGTGCAGAGCAGGCTCCGTGGGAGCAGCAGGCCCCCTGCAGCCCATTGCAACCGGCTCTGCGCACCAGCCACCTGGTGAAGCCCCGGGTGTGCAGCGCCATGCCCAGCCGAGGACGGTCCCCTCACCGTTCCAGGGCCTTGATCATCACGCTTGTTCTGAGGGGCTGACGAGGAGGACGTCGCCTGCTCGGATATGGTCGAATCGGCTAAGGTTCCCCGCCCTCCGCTGCCCCTGCCTCTGCGGAGCCCTGTCAGCGTCCAGGCCCAACCCCAGCCCCAAGGCTCTGATGGGAGTGGACATTCTCTAATGCCCTAAATGCGCCGTATTAGGACGGCCAGGCTGACGGCAGACATTCTCACTTTCAGCTGCGTTTGTACCCACCAGCAATGCCAAATTTCAGGACAAGATTAAGAAAAAAATATTTTTTCCCCATTAAATGTGCAGTTCTCCAACAACAGCAGGATGGTTCGCTTAGTCAGCATCAACCGGTAGCACTCACACCACGCGTCGTCCCCAGCCCTACGTGGTGCGCTTGAATTCTCACTGGGCGACAATCACACGTCTCACACACGTGCCCGCACTGCCTGAGACTCCAGCGGCTCTCACTTGGGACGGCTCGGGGCGGAGGCCCCTGCCCACTGCCCGTCGCCCGCCCTCAGGTCGGACGAGCGCGTCGGGGAGGGGTGCAGCTCGGCTGCTCTCCGGGGCAGGGGCAGATGTCCAGTATTTAGAAATCACAGGGCTTTGCTTCAGTTGCAAGAAAGGGGCCTGATGCTGAGCTGGGGTGGGCTCAGAGTGGCCACCGCCCATGCGGTGTGGACACAGGGTGTGTGGAGCCAGAGGTTTTAAACCAGGAGCTTGAGGCAGAACATGGCTGTCTGCATAGCACCTAGCGGTCAACGGCAGCAACCCCATGCTCACTGCTGACGTGACTTCGACGTGGGCAAAGCGAGGGTGTGAGTCTGCTAAGTGGCCACGGCTAGCGGCTGCCTTTCTGCACGCTGCCTCCTGCAAGCGCTCCTGACCCCGGAACGGCCACGCAGGAGGGGACCTGCTGGCGGCGAAGACATTGAAGTCAGTCTCCGTACGGTTTCTCTCTTAAAACTGTCGAGAAGCAGAAATGCGCCTACCAGCCATTAGCATCTACTGGCTTTGCTTTTTGTTCACAAGTCCTCCTTAAGCTCTTGTTAACGAGGGCGAGTGCATTTCAAATCCACTCGTGTTTGTGCGCGTGGAACTCTGTTCACAGACTTCTGCTGGGAGGCTAATCTGTCCAGGCTTTAACTCAGCCATTGGAGCCAAAATGGTGCAGGTGAAGACCAGATCTGTCGATCGAAAACAGAGGCGGTGCCCGGCGGCCTGCCGGTGGGGCCGGGCGCGGCCCACGCACATCCGGGTCCCGTTCACGACTCGGGGCCGGAGCAGCAGTGAACGCTGAACAGGCGAACGCCGTCTTCCCCCCGCACCGGTGCGCCTGCCGTGCCAAGCCCCGAACCATGAGGACGCTCTGAGGGTCACGTCTGGGTGCAAAGTGCTTTCAAATGCATTTAAAAAGAGATGCTTCAAGTGCCCTTTTCCACCATGAAATCAGAAAATACTGATTTGCCTCATTTTCAGGTTTTCACGGCGCTGGGAAGGTGCCCTTCTCTGAAGCAGGCAGCTCACATTTCAGGGCTTCAGGACGGCCTGTGGCCCCTCTGCCCCTCCGCCCATCTGCCTCTGCGTGGGGACCCTGGGTCCCGGCCGCCCAGCTGGGCCCGCATCACAGGCGACAGGCGGGATGGACCCCACTCGTCTTCGTCTTGGTGACAGCTGGACTCCGGCTGGCCCTCTGCTGACGGTCTTCACTGACGCCACGCTCCAGGCCTGAGGGCTTTGGGAAACGCTTAGGGGCACGACACGTCTCTTTGCTTTTAGAAAACTTGATGTTCAAAAGTCCTGTTTTCTGAGGCTGGAGAAGGGAAGGATTATCCACTGAACAGAAGGGCCAGCCCGTCAGACGTGCAGCCGTGGGGCCGGTCCTGGGCACTGGACGTGACCCTCTCCACGCCTGGGGTACGTCCTCCCGTGAGGGCACAGGCTGGCCGGCCACGGGGAAGCTCCGGCCAGCAGGGTTTCCATGCAAACAGCGGTCAGCTGCTGCTGGTCTGCCGGGGACCAGGGGACCACAGACATGACCATGAGGGACGGGTCGTGCCAAAGAAAACTGGCCTGGGTTTTCTCCCTGTACCACAGCAGAAGGGCTGAGAGGCAGGACAGGCGGGGAGGGCTGACGGGAGGACCCAGCCTGCCCTCGGGGTCTGCTCTGGGGTAGGCGCTGAGTCCCTGGCCTGCATGGAGGTGGGACCTCTGCCTTGGAGCTTAGACAGCGTCCGGAGAAAGCCCTGTGGGCAGCACCTAGCACGCAGAACGATCGGACTGGAAAAACTGCTCTCGTGGGGATGCTGGAGACCGGCAACAGGAAGCCCAGGCAACGTGTTTTAAGCCGTGTTGCAGCTGTGCAGCCTCCAGGAAAATCTAAGTGAAGAATAAGGAGCGCTCACAGGCTTTTGACTTTGTCGTCTGCTGCCCAAGCAGCTGCATCTTTGCTGTGTCCACTGACCCAGGGCCCGCGGAGGTGAGTCCAGGCCTCCCACCCCAAGGGCTCACATACTGTCTTCACAGTTCATCACCAAGCAGCTCCCTCGGGAGCCCGGTCAGCACCTCACTCCTCGCACCCACGGCGGTGAGGGGCCCCAGCACTGAGAAGCACCACACAGCGAACAGCCCGTGTCCCTTCTCTTGCTGGTGCCTGAGCGACGTGGCCACAGCCAGCCCTCAGCTCAGGCCTGCTGACCACCCGTCGCAGGACGTGCCTGGCACTGCCCTTCCCTCCCACTGTCCAAACTGCAAGCCTTCACCAGACTGCCCAGGGCACAGGCTCCATGCTCACCCCTCGCCGTGGAATAAACATGAAGTTAGACACACATGCTGGGAGGGGGCAGGGGGAGAAGCCCACCAGGCACATCTCCGCGGGAACTCTGCTCTGTCCGCGGCGCACTCAGCGGGGCCGGCTCAGAGCCCTCTGCGGCCAAGAGCAGCAGAGCCGCCAGGCCAGCGCAGGCCAGGCCGGCGCTCCCTCCAAGCACCTGAGCCAGCAGACAGCTGTGGCCTCGGCAGGCCCACCGCCGCGGAGACCGCACACGCAGAGCCCCAGACTCGCCCCAGGCCTCTGAATGCGGGCGAGCTGCCTGGAGCCGCCTGGGCATGTCCGGACAGGGCTTCCACGAGCGCACACACGGGGACGGGCAGGGACGCTGGCCAGACACGGGCCCAGCACAGCTCCTGCCTCATGGGACGCCCACCCTTGAGGACCCTGCACTTACTCCTCTGCGTCTCACCCCGACACACGTGGGAACAAAGATTTTTCTTAATGTCCTCAATTGTCAAAGAAGTCATAAAAATGCAAGCGGAGGCCTTGTCTGTGGCAGAAACACGTGTCTGCAAACTGGAACAACTCGGGCTGCAGGTATAAAAGCTGTGGTCCACTTACATACGAAGTCCAGTCCAGAACATTTACATTCCAGCCTAAAGAGACATGGGTCTAAAAAATAGCGCCTTTATCTGACTCTCTCTGTCACATAAATGGGAAGCAAGAAAGGCAGAAGAGGGCACGTGAAAGCATTCGGAGGAGGAACGGCCATCTGCCCCGTCCCATGCTCGCCTCTGCAGCGCCCCCAGAGGCAGCGGCCCAGGCGTTTGCCTCCCTCTGTGAAGACGTGGTCGCTACCCGCAGTGTCTGAAAGAAATTACCTGAAGCTGGAGAGAGACAAAGTCTTTGTGAGCTGCTCAGTCATGCTGTCCTCTGAAGTCCAGGCGAGGTGCTGGGCAGGGACCCAGCCTGGGGCCCTCCCCACTGCCGGGGCCCTGGGGAGGGCAGGGCGCCTGAGAGCCCTGCCCCGTTGTGTGGTCTGGGGGCTTCCATGGGAGGCGCCCCCGCTCATGGCTGCACCCCTGCCTGTTAGGTCTGGAGACCCCGACGGCGGCCCTGGTACATTTCATGCGCAAACCACGCACGGCTTTCTTCTGGCGCTGAGTCTCTTTCTTTCAAAACTAGACTCCGGTCCCAACACACAATAAAAAGACTTGCAAACATGCCCTTGACATGACACTTCTCGAAGGTTCGGAAAGTGTGCCGGGCTGGGTCAGGCCTCCAAGGGCAGTCGAGACCTTTGGAACGGGCAGGCCTTTCCGATGCAGGCAGGTCAACGGCAGCTGAAGGCCAGGTCTCGGGGCGGGCCCTGGACGGACAGAACGCCGGCCCGGCGGCTGGGACTGTGCAGTGGGCGTCCCGGAGAGCGCGGGGCTGTCCCCGCCAGTGGCCGGCCACAGGTGCTCCTGGGCGCCAGGTGTGCACGCGGCCCGCGGTTCCCGGTCAGGTGGAGGCCCAGGCCCGCCCGAGGCTGGGTCCCGCGCCCTGACCCCACCCAGGGTGCCCTGGTGCATCCACGGGGCAGGGCTGGTCTGGGCTCTGGGTGCCCACAGGGGGCGGTCTGGCTGTCAGCTCCTGGCCTGCGGTCTGATCAGGGGCCTTGGGGGCAGATCCGAGCCCCTGGTCTGCCGTGCCACGCAGGCTCCTGTCACGGGCCCAGGGGGCGGGACCGGAGGCAGGACGTGGTCCAGTCCGGGAACGTACCTAGCTCCTCTGGAGCCCGCTCACTGAGCGGTGAGCTGCTGCCGGAGCGCATGCAGGTCCAGCAGCAGTGCGGCGGCTAAACAAAGCTGGGAGCGGAGACGGGTTGGAATTGGACGCGAGGACCCATGCAAAGAGAAAAATACAGAAGGTGACTTGGGCGGCCGGCTCAGGACCCGAAACACCCTGACCCTGAGCTGGCAGGAGCAGGGCCTGTTGCCCACCCTCCTGCAACCGCCTGCGCGCCGGTACGCACCTGTGCGGCGGCCGGCCCCGCCCCACCTCCCCGGGAGTGGGCACGGGCACGGGCCTGCCCTGTCACAGCTGCGGGCCTCTCTGGCCGGGGCAGCCGTGCCTCACCCACCTCAGTGTCTCACACCCACCGGCCCCGCCTTCAGGAACCCAGCCTGCGACCCTGTCCCTCCCGCGGGCCCCGCTCATACTCCAGGCACAGGGGGCCTGCCCTGTAGCCGGTCTGGTTTCCGGGTGGTCGGCTGGGAGCGATTCTTTGGGGAGGCCCTCGTCTCCACACACAGGACACAGAGGTGGGCGCCCCAACAGCGGGCTGGTCCCAGGCCCCCACAGGCACCTGCGCCGGTGCAGACGGGCAGGGCAGGGCCCGCACCTGGCCTGCGTGGCCGGAGGCCATGACGCTGCCCAGGACGAATAGGGAGGCTGCCGCCTCTGAAGGTAGCGCTGCTTCCTAAGGCTCCGGACGCAGCCCAAACCTTCACCCTTCTGACAGCTTTTCCCCTTCGTTGGGGTGGCGTGTTTTTATCCCCTGAATCCTTGGCCTTGTCTCCGAGACCAGGCAAGCGCATTTGCTCAGAGACCCGAGCAGTGTCCGCGCCCCGGGCCCAGCCCCGTGCTCAGGCCACAGGCCACCCTCCTCCTCCTCCACCATGGGCATCTGGCTGCTGTTTTTGGTGTCTCCTTAAACACAAGGGCGTTTTCTCCTGTCCTCCCTTCCTCCACGCAACCTGCCTTCCCCGATGCATATTCTGCCCCTCGTCACAGACACTGGGCTCTGCCAGGACTGTCAGAAGTAGATGAATCGATGTCCCATCTCACAGACGAGGCACGGATCCCAACAGGCAAGGTCACGCAGGGCTAGCATGGGTCTGACAGGCATCTCCTGGTGTCCCCGGCCCCCACGCCTTCCCGGAGCCTCCCCGACACCGTCTCAGGAATTCGCATGTCCTGTGTTTGCTGTCTTTGTCCATGACCATGCCACATGGGCGCTGCACAGGGGTGAGGGAAGGGACAGCAGGACAGCCAAGTGGAGTGGCTTCAAGTCCTGCTCAAGGATACAACCCTAAGCCTCGGAGTAACGGCGTCACAGTCCCCTCTGACAGGGAGGGCAACAGAGCAGCTGGGACGCTGGCCCTACAAGGGCCCCTTCCACCAAAGAGAGAGATGACCAGGCCCCGCGAGCTCTGGTGACGAGGGCAGGGCTGGGTGGCGGGCGAGGGGGACCCAGGAGGCCCAGCGGTGGGTGGGCCCGTGGGAGCGGAGCCGCCGCCCTGGGCCTCGTTCCGCAGAGAAGCCCGCTGGCTCAGTGTGGCCCACTGGGCATCTGCTGGAGACGTGGAGGAGGAGCAGGCTGGGGAGACCAGCGGAAGGAGAGCAGACCAGATGGGACAGAAGGACCGGAGGACAGAAGGAGACAGCACAGGTGTGGCGAGCAAGGACCGTCCAGGCCGCACAGGACACTGCGGTGCCTGGCAGAGGCCCTGTGGCTGGTCCTCACGCGCCTGCTCTAGGAGGGCCAGGCCAGGTGTCCTGCGGTCCCCGGGGGATGACGGGCCCGTAGAAGACGGAGCTCTCGGATGCCCGGGTGAGGAAGCAGCGCCCTCCCTGACGCGTCCCCGTGGGCACCTGCCCGGGGCTAACGTGCCAGGGCCTGATGGAGACAGGAGCCGCTGGGGGCGCGGGTCCCAGAGCTGCTCTGCACGCTGAGGGCTTGGAGGCCACCGCGGAGCCCGAGGCACAGGGGCAAGACGGCAGCTGCTCACGGCCATCCTGAAGGTGCCCAGGTGTGGTCACAGCCGGGGCAGCTCAGAGGGCACAGGAAGTGTCCCTCCATCGCTCTGGGAAAGCAAGGCTCCTCCGCAGGGAAGTCCAGAGGCTCTGCCCTCTGTCCATGGGCGCGTGGGTGCCCACCAGCGTGGGTGCCCGCCAGTGTGGGTGCCTGTGGGGCTCTGGGCCGCTCCGGTGAGGTGTGCCCCTGTCCTGAGCCCCTCTGTGCAGGTGCTGGCGTCCCGCCAGCTGAGACAGCGGCACCTGGGTCAGGGGTCAGTAGTGTCCCCAGACGAGCTGTGGCTGAGCCCTGCCCAAGCCCCGTGGGTGCTTTCCGGTAACAAAGCTGCACAAACGGAGCCCATCCGGGGCCCAGAGTGTGCACTGGGCGGCCCGAGGGCTCCGGACTCCTGCCTACAGGTCCCACGTCGTTCGTCTGTCTGCCTACAAGGAAGGGAGGCTCTCGCTTGCTGGGTGAGGCGGGAGGAAGGCACAGGGACTGCAGCTGTCTGAACTGCTCTGCAGAGACTGCCTGTGGATGGATGGACCGACAGAGGGACAGACAGGTGGACTAGTGTTTGTGGGAGGCAGTGCCGGGAGGGAGGCCCCTGGGTGTGAGTCGGAAGCCCCCGCTCCTTTGTAGGTGAGGATGATCTGATCCGGACAGCAGAGGGGGCTGGATGAGCGGGGCGGGGGACCGGCTACGGGCGGTGGGCACGGCCTCCTCCTCCGGAGCCAGCTGCTCGCCGCAGGGAGGCCTGGACAGAGCATGCGGCCTACGCACCTGTGGCCGGGAACTGCCCTGGGCCAGCACTGTGGAGAGACGGCCCCAGGACAGGTCACTTGCTAAGTGTCTGTGCCCTTAGGCTTATGCCCCTGCCTGCAACCCGAGTCCTGCACTGGGGGTGCTTCACTGGCCGCCAGCACCAGGGCTGGTCTTTGGAGGCGATCACACTCCAGCCATTTGGAATGCAGACTATGAAGAAGAGACGGGATGACTTTCGGGAAGAAGGAAAAAGAAAACGAGAGGAAGAGGAAGGAGGAGGCCTCTCTGAGGACAGCAGATGCGCCCATCGCTAATTTCCTGTCTCGTCAGCATTTGCGGAAAGAGGAGCAGGAGGCGCCCCACCCCTATCCAGAGGAAGGCTCAGGGTTAGGGGCGTCTGACCCTGCAGGGGATGGGTGTGAAGGGGACACTGCACCCCGGTGGGCGCTGAGCTCTGGAATGGCGTGGCGGCTGCCGGTAGCCTCAGGGTCTCAGCAGGCTGGGTCTCACTCAACCAGCCTCGTGAGCACGGCAGAGTGGGGCATGCTGGCTCCCGAACCCCAGCTCTGCAGCCCAGGGCCCACGCCGCCCAGCCACAGCCTTGGTCCAGGCCGCAGGGCTGGGCGGGCGTGTCCTCTCCCAGGCAGCTTTGCCCACCAGCCACAAAGCCCCAGCTTGCGCCCCATGGCTGGTCCTGCCACGCTGTCCTCAAGGTGGGGCGGGAGATGGGCCGGGGTCATGGGAGCTGCACTGTGCAGCCTGGGGCCTTCAGTCATTGTCACTCGGGGTGTGAGACACAGGACAGGTGGCGCTCCCTGTCCAGCTTGCCCCTCTGCCCCGCCATGCAGGACGGCCTCAGTGCCGCCGCCCCCGCCTCCCCCACACCACCATGCCGTCCCCTGACGTGGAGATGCCTGCTGCCTCCCTCTAGGGATGAGAAGGTCTTCAAAGGCAGAGGTCAGCGGTGCAGGCTGCCTGGGAAGAGATTCAATGGCCGGATCGCCTCTCATTTTAGAAGCATGACGCAAATTCCCCAGGGCTGGAAGACTCCCTCTGCTCTGACTGCCCTTTCCCATGGGAGGCCGTTTCACACAAGGGCAGTGTCCACTCTCACACGAGCCTGCACTGCCCACCGCGATGGACTGTCCTTCCCGAGTTGTCCATGACACAACTTGCTGGTGGGAGAGGTCAGGCTGCTGTGGTGGGGGCGCCCTGCTGCCACGTCCTCCGCTGCTTGTCTGGGGGTGCTCTTGGGCAGACTCTGTGTGACAGCTCCATCTCACGTGATGTCCCACAGCTCTGTCCTACGGCTCCGTCCCATGTGATGTCCCACGGCTCTACCTCCCGGGGGTCCTCAGAGTTGGGAGTGACTGGCTTCATAGGACTCCCGAAGGCCCCCCGGCAGCACAGCTGTCCTGCTCTGGGTGGGGAGAGAGGGTCCTCTCCATGGTAAAAGTGTCCCCACACTCTGTCCTTCAATCGGCCTCGGCTGCCTAGAAACCCAAGCCCGCATTTTAGGAAACACGGTTTCTCCCGCTGGGGCGCTCCAGCAGGGCCTCACAGGGCAGACAAGGTGTCCGGCCACACCCAGGGTGAGAGCCCAGACCACCCTGTCCCCAAGGCCTAGGCAGGGCCCTGGAGCGATCTATTTGATTTCCCTCACGGCAGTTACCGGCGCTAACACACGTTAGATGCGGTACAGTGTTCCTCTCCGAGCTACGTAAGCTGGGGCTGCAGCTGGTCTTTGACATTTTGATGGAAGGCCGTGCTCGCTGTAGAAGTGAGGAGACCCTCCTCCCGCCGTCAGGTGGGCCAGCGTCTGTTCGTGGAAACTGGCTGCTCAGGCCATGGCCTGGATTTCAGATTTCCAGTCTTCTCAAGGGACTTCCTGGCACATCCACCCTGCCTCAGCGGATGAAGGGGACCCATGAAACATTTGGATGGCATCAGAAAACCTCCACAGAGGATCAAAAAGGGGGCAGGTGGTGGATCTCGGATGGTGCTCACAGAGGAGGCAGTGAGACTTGGAAGGAGCTCACAGAGGAGGTGAGACTCGGACGGAGCTAAGAGAGGAGGTGACTCAGATGGAGCTCACAGAGGAGAAGGTGAGACTTGGATGTTGCTCACAGAGGAGGTGAGACTTGGACGGAGCTCACAGAGGAGGAGGTGAGACTTGGATGGAGCTAAGAGAGGAGGTGACTCAGATGGAGCTCACAGAGGAGAAGGTGAGACTTGGATGTTGCTCACAGAGGAGGTGAGACTCGGATGGAGCTCACAGAGGAGGTAAGACTTGGACGGAGCTCACAGAGGAGGAGGTGAGACTCGGACGGAGCTCAGAGAGGAGGTGAGACTCGAATGGAGCTCAGAGAGGAAGAGGTGAGACTCGGATGGAGCTCAGAGAGGAGGTGACTTGGATGGAGCTCACAGAGGAGGAGGTGAGACTCAGATGGAGCTCACAGAGGTGGTGGTGAGACTAGGACGGAGCTCACAGAGGAGGTGAGACTCGGACGGAGCTCACAGAGGAGGCGGTGAGACTTGGACGGAGCTCACAGAGAGGTGAGACTCGGACGGAGCTCATGGAGGAGGCGGTGAGGCTCAGACGGAGCTCAGAGAAGAGGTAAGACTCGGACGGAGCTCACAGAGGTGAGCCTTTCACACGAGGAGTTGCGGCGTCAGACAGCTCATTCACTCCTTTAGCAGCCCTCTGATGGTCCCCAAGTTTCCAGAGGTGGGGAACCTCACTCCCCCACGTCGTGGTTTGACGAGTAGAAAGTGAAGTGACCCAAGTGTCCACACTGGTCTTCCTCTGGTCAGGCGGTGACCTGGTGACCGGGAAACCTAGGTGCTGACCGGCGTGCACCTCTCCAACCGTGTGAGGCTAAGTCCCCAGCTCTGGGCTCTCAGCTGTCCACCAGGCAGGCTGTGTGGCCTCTTGCTCCCTCTGCTGGTACCCTCTGCTCTCCCACCTGCCGGCACAGGGCACGTGACGGGTCCTGCTGTCCTCCGGGGATGCCTGGGGACTAGGGCAGAGGTCCCATTTTCTAGACCGGGACACCAGGCAGAAAAGCAGATGGACCTGCTGAGGGCCCACGTCCTCCTTCATGGGACAAGGCCACCGGCAGCGCCTCCACAAGGAGGTGTGGGCAACAACCACTTGCTGAGAGAACTGCCTAGAATCCAGCAGCAGGGATTGTTCTGGAAGAATCTGCCCAGCAGGCACAGAGGCTGTGGCCCTGCAGGAAATGAGCCGCCGCTGGGAGAAGGGCAGCCGGGGCTGCTGAGGGCGGCGCAGTCTCGGGACAGATGCCCAGGGGAGGGGCACAGGAGGTCACAGGACACCCGGGGGCGGCCCCAGATCACATGACACATGCTCAGAGGGGGGACGCGGGCAAGGTCAGGCACTGCGGGGCCTACGTGGATGAGGACGGGTGCCTCCCGGTGGCGCAGAGACTCCTGTTAGGTGCCCTAGCAGGTGACGGAAGGCTGGGTCGGGTGGGGCCTAGACCGCCTGGGAAGCCGGGGGCCTGGGGGCTGCAGGGACGGATTTCCCCGACACCGCCGTACGGGTGCCTGACCCCAGCTGCTCCAGGAATAAAGAAGCTGTTTCTGGGTCTCAGCCTGAGATGGGGGCCGTGCAAAAAAGACAAGAGAAGTGAAGCCGGAATTCGAGGCGGGCTGGGGGGTGCAGAAAAAGAAAGCAGTGACAGAATTAATGATCAAAATATGCCAGTTGGGAATGTGCTCTCACGTTCATAAAAGGGCAGACAATGAAATCGGTGAGATGGGGAATTAGATCTGATGGGAATTCAAGGGGCTGACAGACGTTTTTATCTGACGATTTTAAACCTGATTTGCAAGTCTGATGGAAGTACTTTAAAATTATGCATTAGACACGAGAGGGAGACGTGACAGGTGAGCGTGGTGCTTTCTCTGAAATGTTTGATCGGGGCTGCCGTCTGCCTCAGCTTTACCCCTGCTTCTCCCTTGGAATGGGCCAGGTTTCGGTGCTGACCATTTCCCTGGCGTCCCTGCCCACCTCGTTTCCATGGAAACCCCTCTGCCCTTTTCCTGCTGCAGCCACGGGTGCCGGGCTGCCCCACCTGGACTTCACAGGACTTGACTCTGCATAAGGAGGTGGGACCCCACAGCAGGCAGAACTGGACCGGTGAGGCTGGACGGCGGGTCACCACACCTGCGTCTGTGTGGACCCCGTCAGTGGCCCCTCAGAAAGGGTCACGTAGTGCCTGTGCGGTCAACGCCCAGACTTAACTGCCTTGGGGCCTGTGAAGGACCTTGGTTAATGCCCAGAAATATGGGACAGAGTGTACAAAGAACGCTCTGTCCCTGTGCCCCGGGATGAAACACTGACTGTGACTTCTGGTCAGCCTGGATGGGTGCAGAAGCTGAGTGCCGTGCCCGTCCTCATTGCCTGTGCAGCGGAGACACAGGCCCCGGCACGAAGATGTGGGAGAAGGCCGCACGGCTCTCCCCGCAGCGAGGGGCCAGGCGGATGGCAGTGAGGTTCGGCTGGCACCCTCTGGGGTGCCGGCCACACAGACCTCCCAGCCGGGGTGGGGCTCTCGGGGGGTCCGGCCCCTGGGCGAGCCACGGTACCTTTGGAAGCTGCTGGAAACACCACACGTTTAGCTGAACCAGCGCAGTAGACACTCCACTGGACATGCGCTGGCCAGGAGTCAACAGGCCTCGGGTAGGACACTGCTGCAAGCTCTTTCTCTGGGCAGGCCGCCGGTGAAGGCCACAGGAGGACGGGCTTTGAACAGGCCGCAGAGGACCCGCCTGCAGGACATGAGCCACCAGGGACGCCTGGTGCCTGGGGAGAGGGCCCCACAGAGACAGAAACAGGCAGGATGCACCTTTTCTGAGAACCTTGAAGCTGCTCCTTCCGGCCAGTCCAGGGCTGCTTGACTGTGGGTGGAGGGCCTGCTCCATGCCATCAACAGGCCACGTGGGAGGGCCACTCTCTCACACATGCGACTCTTCAGACCGTGACTGGCCACACTCCGCTGGTGGACCACCAATGGGCCAGCTCCTTCCTCCCTGCTTCACCCCTGCCCCTTTCTCTTGGTGGTCACAGGGCCCTAGCCGCAGGGAGACTGGAGCCATCTCCGGCCTGTGACACTTGGGTAAGGAGCAGTAATGCCGGACTGTCCACCTGCCCGTGCCAGGCAACACCCTCGTGGCCAGTTCCCGCCTGGACCAACAGCTTCCAGATGTAGTCCACCTGCCGAGATGTCGCTCAGGCCTGTCCTCCATGAGGAGCGGCCCAGCCGACAGGGACCTTTGGTCTTAGGTCGCCAGTTGCCAGTGTCTGACCTGATTTCCCTCAATGTCCGCGAATTCCCTGCTCCTTCTAGGCAGTGCTGTGCCGGGTGCGTCAACGGTGCTGTGCCGGGCGCGTCAAGGGTGCTGCTGATCCCGGACACAGCGACAGCAGAGTGGACGGGATGGGACGGGCCTGCTGAGGGAGGCCAGGGTGCTGGCAGCCCTGCTTGCTGCCGACGGTTGGTTTGGGCGCAGAGATGTGTCAGGAGGCCTGTGCTGGGCTGGGCCAGCGCGGTCAGATCAGAGAGCATGGAAATGGTATTTTAGGGTTTCTTCGGCTGTCCTGAAGGCCTCCAGGTGAAACACCTGGCCCCATGCCGACCCTCCTCCGTCCTCAGGTGACGTGGTGACCCGACCGAAGCAGGGTGCTGTCCCTGCAGCCGCGAGTCCACTGGCCAGTGGAGAATCGATGGCTGCCAGCCCGCAGCTCCCAACGTGTGCGTTTTGCCCCTTTCTGGGCCACCTCCCGATGTGTCGCCAACCTGACCCTGACGTCACGGGCAGACGGTGTCTGGCCCACCTGCCCGAGACTGCCAGCTGCCCTGCTCTGGAGGCCCCGCCCGTCGCGGGTGTTTGCAGAAAAAGCGCGGCCCAGAACCTGAGGCCCTCCATCCTTGTGACCGGACACTCAGCTCCAGAAGCTGGACATGTCCTCTGCACAGCCTCCTGGGCATTTGGTGATGGACTGGGAGGGTGCGCTTGTGCCTGGACTTCAGTTTGGTTTGGTAATAATCTTGCTTCAAAGATATGTCCTCGCAGGGCCTCCTGGTGGGTGCCTGGCAGGCACTGCGGGCCGCTGAGCAAGGGTCTCCGTCTACACGCGCTGCCGCTCTGTCCGTCTGGCCTCACGACTCTGCTCCCAGCTCCTCTCTGCAGGCTCCAGTGCTGACCGCAGACCCTGTGGGCTCAGGGCCGGCAGGAGGCCTGGGTGCAGACAGCCGGCACCCACCGGCTGGGCACCGGCTGCAGCCCTGCTCACCATAGGCTGCCCCGCCCCCGAGTGACCCACCAGCAGGGCTGAAGGGGAACATCTGCTGAAATGGCCAGAAAAGCACCCTCCCTGGTCCTGCCAACAATGTCCCAGGAGGAACGTCCACCTTATTGCCAATTTTGTGCATCTTGCTCCAGGGTTTGTAAATGAACTGCGCACTGGAATGAAATCTGCCGTTAAGGAAAGACTGCCCTGTCCGGTGCTCACTGGGCAGGAGCTTCTGCCAGAAGTCGCGGCTCCAGGGCGGCTGGAACGTGCGTGCGGGAAAGCTGGCTCGGAACCTCCCACGGTGCGCGGGGCCCAGTCCCACTGACCTGCAGAGGCCGCGCGGCCCTAGATCCGGGAGCAGACCGGAGCCACCCCAGCAGGAAACACTGCGAATCCTGGCCTAAACTCAGGCAGCAGCAAAACCGCGTGTGGGAGCGCGTCACACGTGGTGCCCCTGCGGCGGCAAGTGTGTCTGAAGGCCTGGTGGGCGCAGCGCGTCGCGGTGTGAAGAGCGTTCTCACGAGTCGGACGTGCTGTATTTTCACGCAGACAGTCACCGATCCAGAATTTCAGAAGAGCATCCAAAGAACAATTTTACGATAGTGTGTCTAGGGCACATTTGTCACACTGACCAGAAGGTGTGTTTAGTGAGCGCTTCCTGATGTCCACCCTCCGAGCTCTGTCATTTCAGAACGGCCGCGAGGAGCCCGTCTCAGTGCCCGTTCTGGACTGAAGATCCACGGTGCTCGTCACAGCAGAGGCCGGAGCCCCACAGCCAGCGTGGCCAAGTCACAGCCCGCCGCCAGGCTCCTGTCGCCTGACATGGCGTCGGAGCACTTCCGGGGCTTCAGGGACGGACCCGCACGGTGGCGAGGCTGCGAGCAGCCAGGAGGCAGTGCAGGGTGGCTGAAGGCACCCGGGACACTTGAAGGGCTTGGAGGCCGTCTGCCTCCTCCATGCTGACTTGGGCTTGAAGGCGCGGAGTGGGCGGCGCAGCGTCAGAACGCACTCCCACCAGTGAGAGGGAGGCCGGCCCTGCAGCACCTGTGGCGGGTCCCAGACGGGGGGCACGTCCTCCCCTTCGGACAGCTGCACCCAGGGCCTCTGGGGTCTGCTGACTGGAGGCCCCTCCACAGGGGCCCGCTGACCCTCGTCCTGGGAGCCGCAGTCTGGACACCACGGCCTGACCTCCGTGGTGAGCAGAGCAGCCGTCTGTCTGCGGGGCCGCTGGGCAGCGGGTGCTCCTGAAGCAGATGCCAGGCCCGTCAGCCGAGGGCTGAGCCGCCCCGCTCGGGTGCTCAGGTGACCTGTGGCGCCCCGCACGCTCGCTCGGGAGAAGATGTTCTGGAGTGCGCTGCTGTCCTCTGCACGACCTGACTTACTGTGACAAAGCAAAAATCTGTCTGCGGCAAAGTGAACTCAGGTGTTTAGAGTGCGAGTGACGGCTTGACCAGCCTTGAGAGGTGAAATCTGAGTGGACGGGCTCTTGCTGGGCGGAGCAAGGCTCCGGATGCGGGGCCTGTGACGGGTCCCACAGGGCTGATGGATCCTGGGTCCACTCTCGGGCCTGGTCACAAGCTTCGCCGGGGGTTACAAGAAAAACCAGCTGAGCCAAACGGGGGTGTCTGGGAAACAACAGGGTGCGTGTACGCGGCTGTCACCACAGTGGGACGCACAGCTTTTCCTGTTGCAGATGGCGCGCATGAGTTCGACCACTGCTGACGGCTGGCACGTGTGTGGAGGAGCGCTGGGCCCCATCCTGGCCCGAGCACTCAGTGTGGGTGTCGACGGAGCTACCGTGCTGCCCGGCGACTTCTGCACTATGCGGCCAGAAAGACGCCATGGGAGGCTGGCGACTGCGCAGGCCCAGGGAACCCACCTCGTTCCAGGGCGCAGGGCGACACGGAACAGGCAGCCATCTCTGGGAGGGCTGTACACCGCCTCTGTGCCTCGGACGCACATGCGCGCTGCCTCGGGAAGCCAACAGCGTTTGAGGGTCCAAGACCCAGCCTTGCTCTCGGGGCCGGTTAGTGGCCAACTATCCACATCCTGTGTCAGAAGTGACAAGATAAATGTTTCCAGAAACGCCCTGTCGGCCCACACCTGGGGGAGCTGGGTCTCGGAACGGGGTACTTCCGAGACGGTCCACGCAAAGAAGAGGGACGGCCGGCTCACGCAGCCAGCGGCGGGTCTGCCCTCTGAGCAGGGGCAAGTGGGAGGCAGCCAGAGCTTTCCGAGCATGGAGAACACGGTCTCGGGAGCACACGCGGCCAGTGCTCCAAGAAGTCATCTGCCCGGCCCGCTCAGACACGCAATGACAGCGCGGAGGCCAGGCCACCGCCGGGAGCTACAGGGTGAAGTGGATGGTCGGCAGGGCCCTGCGTGGGGAGCTGCGCCTCCAAGGAAGACCCGGTCACTTAAACACTCGGTTTTCAGAGGAGACATTTAATCGGAACTCCTACTTTGGAAGATAATTATTACAGAATATTCAGAAATTGTGTCAAGTTTAGATTTCCCAGAAAGACTCGACAAAAGTGGGACTGGCTCTGGAAACAAGTGTGGCCTTCAGATCAGTCGGATCTGGGGGCAGGCGGTGCCCTCTGGAAGAGCCGGACGTGGGAAGGGCCGGTGGACACACCG
Source organism: Solenodon paradoxus (assembly GCA_004363575.1). NCBI lineage: Eukaryota > Metazoa > Chordata > Mammalia > Eulipotyphla > Solenodontidae > Solenodon > Solenodon paradoxus. The sequence goes on from RJWH01006364.1 coordinate 17,524, forward strand.
CGAGGCGGAGGGCGCCCTCCTTGAAGGGTGGGCTGCACAGCGAGGCCCGGCCTCACACCGCCTTCCAAGGCGGGACAAGAGAAGGAGACAGGGCCGGAGCGGCCGCTGGGCGGCGAAGCCGAGTCAAGACGCAGCAGTGCCGACGAGCCCGTCAGAAACTACGCGGCGTCAGCCGCTGGCGCCCGCGCCCGCGAGAAGCAGCGGCCTGCGGGGCTGCACACGTGCCTGGCTCGCGCACACTGCTCCGCATGGAGAGTCAAAGGAACGTCGCATGTCCTGACGTCCCGGCCAAGTCCCAGGGCAGAGAGGCTCGCACGCCTGGCCACGACGGGGACGCGCGTCAAGCCCGAGAAAGGATGCGTAACCAAGCGGGCTGAGCTGTCTCCGCTAATTCTGTCCGTCTGAGCGGCTACCAGCTGCTTGTCCGGAGCGCAGCGGCAGACGCTAAGACTCACAGTGTGAGTGGGAGGAAGCCCTCGGGTGTCTACACGCCATGAAGAACACTCCCCGTCTCGTGCCGAAGGAAGGGCTAGTTCAGGAGGTCACTGAACATGAGCAGGTGATCTATGGCGCTAGGGCCTGGGACAGGGATCCTGCAAAAAAGAGACCGTGTGAAACAGAGCCCGATGCCAAGGCGCCTGGGCAGCGCGGGCGGGTCTGGGGAGGGCCCTGGGGAGGGAACGAGTGGGCTGAGAGCAGCGTGTCCTCCACGTTGATGGTGAAGTCCCCGCGGCCAAAGGGAAGCTGAGTGACTTGGCACAAGGACAGGCATGACGAGTCGGGTGGCTGGGGACCCCTGATGCCGTCGGTGTGACTCTCGGCTTGTCCCTTATAGAACCCGAGTTCCACCCACCAGAGCTTGGAGGCCGTGGCCTTTTCGGCCACTGGCTGATGTCCCCAGGCCCATCTAGAAGCGAACGGGGTTTGTCACATCTGTGCACGGAGAGGACCTACCTGGGGGCAGCGAACAGCACTGCGAGGAGAGTGAGGGAGCTCAGACACAGGAGTCGCCTGCGGCAGAGGCGGAGCGAGCCGCCATGGGTGGGAACGACCGCGTGCTGGCAGCTGAGGCCAGGCGTCCGCCATCACCCTGGTGGGGTTTTGTCACTAGCGCTACTTAAATGTCTGCTTTAAATAATTGCATCAACCAGACTTAAAAACATGCTTTTGACTTTTTAGATTCCAGTCATTTCCTAGGAGGTGGAGAGCCCGCCCCGGCCTGCATGCTGTCTGCAGACGGGCGCTTCTGCCGAGAACCTTCCCTGCAGAGCCTGCGGCAGGAAGGACCTGAGACCTGGCCACCGTCCGGGTGGTATGGAGCGCTACGGCCCTGGGGCGTGCGCTGCACGCTGGTGTCTGGAAACACTGATTTGCGATGACACCCTCTTTATCAACAACTAGGTGGTAGGTGGTGAAGAGAGAAAGGTGTTTGTTAAATCTTACTTGAGTTCCTGTGAGCTGGTGGCCAGCATACTTCGAATGCTCTTGTCAGCCAGCGGGCAGCCCGACAGACTGTAAGACAGGCCAGGAGACGGGGTGAGGAGGCCCCTCCACGGCTGCCCCCCAACAAGCAACGGCACAGAGCAACCCCGGGGTCGGAGCGGGAAGCGGTGGGCAGGGCTGCACACTGGCTTCCTCGTGTGGGAAGGGCCCGCGTGCACGTGTGCACGGAGAACACGTGTGTGTTAACAGGCAGGCAGAGTGAACCGCACGCGCGCAGTCTCTGTAACGTTCCCAACGGAGATCTGCGCTCACTTCAGGAGAAAAGACATCGTACGACACAGACACATGCAGAGAGCACCGGGACGAGACCCACATCTACTCTGACAGCATTGCTGAGGTAAGCTGAAAACAATAAACGGAAAGACAGAATCCCCCACGAGGAAAACGAAGTCACACCTTCTGTGTGAGGCGTAATGACCTGTCACATGACCACTCCCGTCACACCTCGGGGTAGGACATCTGCCACCAGACAAAAACAGAAACAGCCGAAAGAGTAGGTGTTTAGAGACCTGACGTTTCATTGTTTCCAGTTTAGCTGCAATGGCTGCTGGGTTGGCCCAGGAGGCTGTGCCGAACAGCGGGACGGGGGGCGCCCAGCGCGCCGTGGCCGTCCCTGCAAGGGCACATGCTGGGAGGGCAAGGCGGGGACGTGCCGGGAGCTGCGGGCGGCGCACGCGCTTACGTGATCAGGTCCTTCTTGCCCTCCTTGCACTGCGGGTACTTGGGCTTGGGGCTGGGGATGGTCACCTCCCCCGGGTACCGCCTCTCTTCCAGCGCGTCCTGGAAGGGGTCCAGGTCTTCCGGCTGCAGGGAAAGAGCAGCCTCAGGACGGCCCACCCGGCCTCCTGCCCCCCACTCGCCCTTGGCCGCCCCGCCCACCCCGCTGGCCCCGCCCACCCCGCTGGCCCCGCCCCGCGTTCCTGGCTTCTCGTGACCGACCACCTTAAGCTCACGGCACCCGGCAGGGGCGACTCGCTGTCCCCACAACCCAGAGGCACCGCCCGCCAGGCGCCCCTCTCGCCCGGCCCTGCCCCAGCGGGCGGAGCCCCTGCTGTGCCCGTCAGCGTTCTGTCGGAAGGTGCTTTAGAGCGAGGGTCTTCCCAACCTATCTGTGCTTTTAAGTTCCAAGGCAACTTCAATCACTGCTTCGATTCGTAATGGTTCTGATGCCACATTGCCCTTTTCTCAGCAAGTGTCTGCTCCTGGGCTTGGAGGTGGCCGCCGTGCCCGACGCGGCCTGCAGGTGCTGCGGTCGTGCACACAGGCTCACCCTCTGCCATCTGTCCGTCAATGAGGACTTACTTTAATTAAAACACATGCGGAGACTCAATGACTATGCCTTATTTGGTAGTGACGACTTAACACTGCAGGAGAGAACGATCCCAGGGCATTCGGCTTGCCACTCACTGTTCTTTCACAAGGCCAGGTTACCAAAATTGAGGTGAAGAACAAAGATAACAGGCTTCAAGATGTCATGGCCGGATAGCCCGGGGCCTCCCTGCCAGTTCCACAAACAGCTGATGCTTCCCCGCCCCGCTTCTGCAAGCATCTGCTGGCATGCTGAGGGTGACGCCCTCAGTTTTCAGAACGGATTTTATTTTCAGTGAATAAAGAAGATGCTACAGTCTTCAGAACTGAACACTGGAGAAAAAAATCCCATGAATAACAAGCTTTCTTAAAAATTTTGTGTTTCTTTTCTTAACATAAAGGATGTAACAATTTTAGCCTGAATTTGAAAATCATAACTGCTTCAAATACGTTCTTGACGTGGGTGTGCAGTGGTGCGGCCATCTGCAGGGAACCGGCGCCCGCGGAGACTGGCCTGGTATGGGCTTTCGGACGTTGCTGTCTCCCGAGAACTGTCCTGACTCTTGCGAGCTCGAGCACCCTGTTCGGGGCGAACACTCATCACCCTCCGCCTGCCAGGAGACCCTCGTCGCACCCGCGTTCCACCAGATGCGAGCTGTGCCCTGGGTGCATTTCCTTAGAGAAACTGCACCAGCACCTGCGCTAGAAACGACTCCTCACCAGGAGCCAGGCCTGGCTGGACTCTGTTCACCGCCAGTGCACGCGTCTCGTGGGTCAGGACGCTCTAACCTAGTTGGCCGAGGTCAGATCTAGGGAGAAGTACACTTTCTCTCAAGGTCATGCAAAGGCCTTTTCTCTCAGCTGCCACCAGCTACAGCATGGGGACAGGAGGCCGAGGGAGAGGACGTACTGTGATCTCTTTGGGGTCGTCCTCATCCACCCTCCGCGGCCTCATCTTGGTGTAGTCCACAGGCAGGTCCCAGCTGTCCCCGTCACCCAGCTGGAAACAGCGGCTGTTCATCACAGCCTGCTGCTGGGGGGACATGGGCTCCAGGGGCGTCAGGATGGGGCAGCGGCCCTCACGTGGCCTGGGCTTGTTCATGCTGAGGTCCAGAGTCCCATTCTCATCCACCTCCATGTCAGGACTCTGTGGGACAGAGAGACACTAATCAGGTGTCTATGCCCAAAGCAGGCCTGCCCGTGCCAGGCAGTCAGACCACCCTTGTGTCCACACAGCATTCAGCTGAGCTGACCTGGTCATCTGCACCCAGTGCCTTGATATGGGACAGGGTGGCAGAGGCTCACACATACCCAGCCAGTTCTCTAGCCCTCCAGATGCCCGTCTAGCTCTCCAGACGCCCCTCTCTAGTCCTCCAGACGCCCGTCTAGCTCTCCAGACGCCCCTCTCTAGTCCTCCAGACTCCTCTCTCTAGTCCTCCAGACTCCCCTCTTGCATCTATCATGTATCTACCGCGGAGCTGTCATCTACATCTTCTTGTACTCTCAGTACATATCTGCTTTAAGAAGTAAGAACAGTCAGAAGAAAATCAAAGAAATGCCTTATTTCAATTTTATCCCAGGGCAAACACCTCTTAAGAGATCAGAAATATCAACAAGTGCACAGTGTGGACTGCAGATGCACCTGATGCTGTGTGTCTGTGAAAACATGCTCAACAGCTCTTCAGTTTCATGGATGTTAATGCTTCAGGACTTAGAACAGAGATGAACCAAAGGGTTAGCGGTGGGAAGGAGGAGAAGGGTCTGGAATCCCCTTTCTGACACAGAAGCTGTGAGGAGCTGCATCAGGCGCTGGAGAGCGCAGCCCTTTCAAGGCTTTGAGACCAGGCTCTGACCCACCCCGAGCTCCGGCGCACCTGCACTTAGTTGGCAGCTCACAGCTGGAGGTGCAGGCCAGGTTCTGATGATGCTTCGAGGCAGACGGAGCTCTTCCGCTGGCCTCTCGGAGGTGAGGGGAAGGATGCGTGGAGGGCGGAGTGGGAAGACAACACCCCAGGCCCTCCGCTGTCTTCCGCCGCTGTGCCTGCCTGCCCGCCCTCCTTCCCTCCCTCCAGAGCACATGAGTCCAGAGTAGGGCTGGAGGCGGCACCTGGCTGTTAGCCACCAGCCACAGACTCTTCTGCCTGAGCTCTCTGTCAACTGACTGATTCTAAGCTTTCGTCCCAATTTGGCCTTCACAGTGTTGGACTGAATGGTCTTCATTTAATAAATGCAGAAACCGTCTGGAAGGGATACTACCATCTTCTCTTGCCACAGAATGTCTTCCCTGCGAGCCTTTCTCTGCGAGGCTGAGCCCCAGGGTGAGCTCGAGTCCCCGGCCCTCTCCCTGGTCTGGGAACGGAAACTGTATCCGCCGCACACAGGCCTCCTTACACCTCCTGTGAGGACCCGCAGCGGCAAAGGGGACGCTGGGCCTCCGAGAGCACGCAGGCCCTTGTGTCACCAGCACCTCGTGGCCTGGCCAGTAGTGGCGACGGTCCAGCTGAGTAGAGGAGGGCAGGCAGGGGGCGGCAGGAAGCAGGACCGTCTCAGGGGGTGAGGGAGGTGGTAACTGGCCGGCACCAGCATGTTCTTTGTCCTTCAGGCTGGGTGACCCGGGGAGCATGAGAAGGGGACAGTCCTGCTCCCCACTTGACCCCAGAGCCTTCCCCTCCCTGCCTTTTGGGCTGAGAGGACATGGAACCTTCCTACTGGAGTAGGTGTCTGAGGGGCGGCGGTGCCCCCTTTAAGAAGTGACCTGGACCCTTCCTGCCTGCTGACCCGAAGCCCTGACACTGGTGCCGCAGAAAGCGGCCTCGGGGGCATGATGCTGAGGCTGCTGGGCCCTGAGCTCTCTTTCCCTCGGGACGTCTGTGGGTTGCGCCCCACCCCACGTCGCCCGCCGGTCACGCACCCGCGCAACACACAGGTCCTGCGGCTTGGTGGACAGGTTCTGCGGCATCTCGCGGCAGCGCGTGGACAGGTTGAGGATGGCCGTGGCCGCCATGTGAGCCGCCTCCGCCTCGTGCGTGTAGTCAAAGCTGCTCTTGCTGCAGGTGCTGCTGGCGCTGCTGCCGCCGCAGCTCAGACCACTGCTGCTGGGCGCGTAGCTGCTGGCGGCGCTGCTGCCCGGGCTGGTGTCCTTGCAGTACCGCTTCGCTGGGGAGACACGGGCAGGTGACTGGGCCGCCCCGCACCCACGCCCGCGGCGCCGGCTGCCCGGCGGCCTGTGGTGCCCTGGTGCTCAGGGCTGGGGGCAGGGACGCAGCTCATGAACGACTGCACACGTGTCCCAACCCCAAGGACGTGGCCACCAGCGTGCCAGCCACTCCAGGTGAGGCAGGATCCTGAGGCCCTGCTCACAGGCTCACTGGGCGACACGAAATGGCCCAGCCCGCGCCGCCTCTCGAGACACCACCCTCCAGCCCAGAGGAATCAGGCTCCGACGGGGGCCTCCTCCGGGAACGACTCAGGCTCAACCTGCAGCACCTGCGAGGTCACGGGGACCTGCTCTTGGGGAAGCAGAATTGCGACCCCGGTACTGCAATGACTGGACACCCTTTCCTCAAGGAGAGTCCTGCCCTGCCACCCTAAGGGGAGGGTCACACACACCTGCGGACACGGACAAACTGAGGCAAATGAAAGATGTGCAGGGAGACCGCTGGTGATGGGCAGACTCACCAGGGCCCCCACACACGCACCCTCTTACAGGACCCTGGGCATCTCCTGCCCAGAGTGTACTCAGGGGTGTCCTCTGACGCCCAGTGGCACTAAGGGTGGACAGGGCTTGCTGTGACACTTCAGTCAGGTGACCTGTTCCCACTGCCAAGGCCCGTGGGCATCGCAGAAAGAGCCCACCCCAAGGAGTGGGGCGCGGACCCAGGCCCCCGCCATGCACTCCCTTGTGTCTCCCTTTCCAGCAAGCTCGCCAGCGCCTTGGGACGGGGCAACGACCCTGGTGCTTGAGGGCCCCGTCTTTCTGGAGGGAAGAACCGAGCTGAGCTAGCCTAACACAGCAGGCGGACAGTGTGACAGACACTGAGACGCAGCTGGGGGGCCCCTCTTCGGCTGGGAGACGGGCCGTCATTCAGATGCCAGAGGGTCGAAACTACGCCACCACAGCTGGGGGAGGGATCGCTGGCCGCGTGTGGCCACCCACCGTGCCCAGAGACCACTGTGCCCTCTGAACGCAGCCCGAGTGCCGCCAAGCGCGCAGCAGGCCCGACCTCGCCGACCGGGTGACGAGGCTCACGGCAGCGAGACCCGCCTGCAGCGCGAGGAGGCGCCGCGCGCTGCGTCTGGGCGTGGCCTCCACCCCGTCCCTGCTACCCCTCGGGCCTCGGGCGGCAGAGGGTGCGCTCACCACCCAGCACGCAGTGCCCGCTTGTCACCAGACGTGCCCGCGGACGGAGCTCGCGGTGCGAGTCACAGAAACAGGGAGACAAGACGGAGGCGAGTGCGTTCGCGGTGCATGTCCACACGCGGAAGGGCCACGGTTCCGACACGACAGGCCCGAGGAGACAGACACCCTGAGTCCAAGTCTTTGCAGCACAGAGGAATCACGCAAGCAAATGAGCCAAGTCGCCCTTCAGTCCACAGACTCAGAGCAGCGGTGACCACAGGGAAGGGGGCCGGGAAACCGGGGAACGGGTCAATCAAATGATTCGGTGATGACGGGCGGGCTGAAGTGAAAGTGTGATGTGCAGACGCTGATCTACAATCACAACGGGCTCACCTACATAACAGCACGGAGATGCAATGCTCCCTCAATATAATCATCGCTTGTGAGAAATAGAAATACGATGAAATGCTTATGAGCTTCCCCCTCCATGAGGGCTAGCCAGCGGTTCACAGAAAATATACGCCGTCGACATAAATGACAAACTTGCAGTTTTGCTCTGAAATGGGTGAATTTCAACTTCTAAAGAAAGGAAATGGCCCACATGACAGAGCACAGCAATCGAGGTGGTTTGTGGGAGGTGGTGGAGGTCACCCCACTGAGGCAGAGCCCCACTTCAGGGCCCCCGACCCCAGCCTGCTGGCTGTGGCGCCCTGAGCCTCCCGTGCTCTTGTGAGGCCGGAAGACACCCAGCCCCTCCTCCCAACAGGTACCGCAGGTCATGACGAGCGGACTGCTACCCACAACGTTAGGGCAGCCCTGCCTCCCTGGACCCTGCCCCCACGTACCACCTGCTGATGCCTGCAGGCCCAAGGTGTGACGAGTCGCTGGGCAGCGTCATTTCTGTGATGTCACAGCAACTCCAGTGACCGGCCAGAGCCCCTCTTGGGACAGAAGCAGCCGTCAGCCCCGCCACCAGGAGGGTGGAGCTGCGCCACCAGAGCAGGACGCCATCAGTGCTTTGTCGTCTTCAAAGTGAAAGTCAGTTCCGTGCTGCAAACCCCCAGAATGTGAGGGTGACGTCCCAGCAGCCTACTCTGCTGGGGCAATGCCTGCAAAACCGTGGTGGCGCCCTGCCCAGGAGGCCCTGCTGGCTGCACTGACACCAGGCCAGGCATGCCGCTCAGCGGGAACGGGAGCCGGCGCAGGAGGGCAGGGGCTGATGTGCGTCCGCGCGCCCAGCCTGGCCCTCTGTGAGGAGCCTGCTGCGAGCGGGCCTCTCCTGTCCCTTCTCTAGCACCAGTGGTTTCCTGTGAGGACCCGTGCATGTGCCCTTGCAATCCACTTTCAGGGAACCCAGGCAGAAAGAATATGCTCGGACCACATGTCCAGGAAGGTCCATGGCGGGCTGGGCAGCATAAGGCTACCTTGGATTCAGGGGCTGCAAGCGTGGCTGAGATGCACACGGACATGTGGATGGCACCAAGGGGCAGAGGCGGCGTTTGCATCAGGCCAGTCAGCAAGCACCTGCGCTGGAGTGCTCACTCGCACCTGCACTGGACGGGCCTGGCTGGCTGGGCTTTGCCAGAGCTTGGAATGAGAAGCTTCTGGAAACAGATATGGCCAGAGGAGGGGCGTCTCTGGGAGGCACGTGGGTCAGAGGGCAGACCAGGCTGGGGGTGGGTGGTGGGCAGGCAGGTGGCTGCTGAGGGCTGAGCTCAGGAGGAACCACTTGAGGAAGACGGAGTGAAACACTGTCCAGAGGCTGGAGAGTCAGGACTGACCAGGCAGGACCCGGAGGGAGCCTTGGGCCGGGCTGTGGGCTGACCAGCCCAGAGGCCACAATGGCGCCGCACCTGGATGTCATGCCAGCAGTGTCTGCAGCATCAGGTGTCAGCTCCCCGGTGACAGCAGCAGGACCCCCGTAAGTCGGAAGAGCGCCCACACTTTGGTCAGGACATGCGAATATGAATTTCTCACCAGGAGTCACAGACACACTCTTCTGTTTCCCCAACTCTTTACAAATGGTGAGCAGCTGTTGGCTCACAGAAGACAAGCTGTGGGGGCACAGGATGGGCCAAACTCCTCCCCTGGGACATGTCCTATGTGTCCCTGACCTCGGAGTGCAGGCAGCATGGGCCACTCCCTTGCCCTGTCCTCCATCGTCCCTGGCCTTCCTTCCCGTCCCACCTGCCAGGGCTTCCCACCTTCCTGCAACACCCACTCCAGCCTTATGATCAAGTTAAATGTGGGTAAAGCTCATGGCAGTTCCTCAGCAGAATGGCCCCCTCTGTCACTGTGCACCAGTGTGTGTCACCATCTTCCAATTATTCATAACGTCTTCCTCAGAACTTACTATCAAGAGGGAGAGAACAGAGAGATGGATGGTGGATGGACGGTGGATGGACAGTGGATGGTGGATGGAAGGTGGATGGACGGTGGATGGATGGTGGATGGACGGTGGATGGATGGTGGATGGACGGTGGATGGACAGTGGATGGACAGTGGATGGTGGATGGATGGTGGATGGTGGATGGAAGGTCGACGGTAGACGGTGGATGGACTTAAAGACTGACAGACAAACAGCAACTGGAATCTAAACACAGGTGGTTAGGCAGTATTTGCTGAAGTATTTTCGATCAAGTTGGGAGAGTCTGATGTGGGGCCCCTCTCTTCAGCCCTGCCCCTCCGTGGCCCCCTGCTCGCAGCTGTCTGCCCTCTCATTCATTGCTTTTCTCAAGAAGTGCCTCAGCATTTGGGCAGCTGACTCAGCCTGGGCAGGCCCCTGGGGAAGGGACGGCCTCTCTCCTGCCAGCCGCCTCTGCCAGCACACACCCCTTGGTGCCGCAGCAATCCGTGGGCAGTGTCCAGGGCAGCAGACATGGCCGTGATGCCCTTCTCGGCAGACTATGGTAAAGGCTGCCTTTCCTTTTTCCTTCTGCTCGGCTGCCCAACAGGCACTTTACCAGCAGGTGAGAACGAACTCTGTGTGGGGGCTCACTGACCAGAGAGTCAGTCAGTGAAGCGGCTCGCACGCGAGATGCGGACGGGGCTGCACCGAGGTCGGGGCAGAGAAGAGGAGCCCGCCCCCGCTGACAGATGGGTGAGACCGTGCACGGCCGCCAGACACCCTCCGGCACGCCAGTGCCAGCCACACCGTCCGCAGAGACAGACACCAGCCAGCTGGGCGACTCGACAGTGAGACAGGGTGTGGGCAGGATGCCCCAAAGAGCAAGTCTCTGTGCGATGTCTCAGAACTGGAGGCCATTTCAGCAGAACCCTTAATTATGTGGGTGCAGTTTCTCTGGACCCTTCGATTGCAATTGAATGAAATTATAGCAAACCCCAAACTGCCAAGTCATGACGGCAAAATAAGCCACACAACCAAATGAAGTGCTTCTGTGCACCATCAGCCTCTCCCTCTCTGCAGACACTGGCTTTCCTCTGGACTCGGAGTGGAGCCTCAAGGGAAACCGACGTGTTCAGGGAGGAAGCCGCAGCCTCGCCATCAACTGACACCCCAGGCAGGAAAGGCCGGCGTGGCTCACCCCCGCGCGGTGACGCAGGCTGCCTGTGAGACGGCCCGGCGCTCCCCCAGTACTCAGTTCACATGGATTTCTGTCTGCTGTGATTTTAGGGAAGGAACTTTTTAAGAGAGAACTATGAACATCTTTAAAACCTAGCTCCTTGCCTCTGTCGAAAACACCAAGGTAACACGTTGAGGGCATCAAAACTTATAAACATGTTAGGTGGTAAAGTTTGCCAACTACATGCACACACCCTGGGATTTTAAAGCAGAAAGGTGGTTAGAGAAATGTGTTCTCAGAGACATGCGGCCTCCCATGCTGGATACTCACCAGGCTGGCTCTCGACGGGGTGGGAGCCCGCGCGGGCCTGTGACAGGCCAGCAAGCATGCGCGCCCCACCTTCCCGGCACGCCCGCCCTGCTGTGCTCCCGTCTAGGTACCGGTGGTCTACCAGAACGGGCCCACCCACGGGTCAGAGCGGGCTGGGCCGCCGGGGCAGGGCTGGCCTCAGCGGCTGCTGTCCGCTCTGCAGGCAGGAGAGGCTCTGCCGACTTTAACGAGGGCACTGCAGACGTGCTGGCCTCTGACTGGCCTGGCGCAGCTTGGGCACCGGCATCTTTTAACTCTGCCACCAAGCGTGACGTGCGTCCCGGGCTGGACAGTGGGGCCGAAGGAGCTGAGAGGAGCTCGGGGCCTGCGGCCTCTGCGGGGCCATCTCTTAGAGTCTGCAGCGGGAAGAGGTGCCCCACCCCGCCGTGTGGCTCTGAGATGTGGGACGGGCAGCCCGGGACCCGCCCGCCTGTGCGCCCCGGGCGGCGGTGGGGACCCACACACACACACACGACCAGGCAAACGTTCATCACGTAGAAGAGTCTGCACCTCCTACCATCATGTCCTTTGGGGGACATATCCCTGCTTTGCACCTTGGGAGCTATGGCCCGCTTGCCGTACGTGTGGCCGTCGTAAGCGCTGTACTCGAACGAGGCCTTGGAGTACTTCTCCAGCTCCTTGGCCAGGTTGGAGCGCGGCGTGGTGGTGGGCACGTTGTTCCGGTAGCCGTAGTGCGGGATCTCCAGCTGCTTCACAAAGCACATGGGTCTGTGGGCAAACGAGACAGTCAGCGCCGCGCCCACCGCCCGGGCGTCCGTGCAGCCGCGCCGGCTGCAGCCACCCGCCTTGCAAGGACACAGGGAGTTGCTGCTTCTGCCTCCCTTTCTCCTGTCGGAGGCTGCAGGCTTGAAGGAGCACTGCCACATGGTGGGAGAGCCCCCCCGCACGTGCGCCACGGCATCTGCGAGAAACACACGCACGCCCCGGCACGCGCGCGCGCACACACACGTGCGCACAGGAGGACAGGACGCTGCCCTCCAGATGAGGGCGTGAGAGGCGCTCACAGGGACGGAGGCCGTGGGAAGAGAGCCGGATAGTGACCGGACAGTAAAGGCCCGCGGTCTCGTGCAGGCCCCAGCACAGGCTTCCACATGCACCGAGCACGCGCTCATTTTCGGTCCCTGACAGTCTGTCCCATTTTGTCTGCGTGCGTCCAGCTGAGTCTCCCGCCTCACAGACGGGATCGGTGAACAGTTTGAAACCATTTGGGGCCACACAGGTACTGCCACCAGGCTGCTCCCAGTCACAGCTCCCTGCAGTGAGCGCCTCTGTCACCAAACTAACCCTGGTGCCAGCACTCAGCTCGTGAGCTGAGCCCGCTGCCGCCCGCCCAACGGCAAAGCTGGGACTTGACGAGGCGAGCAGCACAGTTTGAGGCGCTTTACTGGAGCGATGCTGTGGGCCGCCCTCCAGCGTCTCGTGGAAGAGGAGGCTGACGTAGGAGTCCGCGCGCCGTGAGGACCGGGGACTGCGGGAGAGTCCCCTGCACGGAGGTCGGCTGCGGTGCATGCAGCAGGTGGCCTCGGGAGCAGTTTTGCAAACTGGCAGGAGTGTAGGTTCGCTCGGCTCAAGCGGCTCTTCCTCCAGGAGAAGGCGGGAGTTGGGGCACTGGGAGCACCTTGGGGACGGCGGAGCCCCAGACCCGCAGAAGTGGGGGCCCAGCGAGAAGGGTGGGCAGGAGGAAGGCAGAGCCTGGGAGCTGGACGCCCATGTGCACCGCAGGGCTTGCTTGTTCCTCAGCCCGAATCCCTGAAGGCTGTAGCTTGCATGCCTGTTCTCCTCCCTTCCCCGGAAGGCGCCCCTGCTTGGAGACACTCAAGGAACGGAGCCCCCTTCCTGCCTCTTCTCGTGCTCGGAGGCAGGCTCTGTGGCTGCAGGGATCCCAGCCGGGGCTTTCCCAGCAGGTGGGCACGGGATCTAGTCTCCAGGGTCTGGCCGTGGGGTCGGACGCCGCGCTCCAGGCCTCAGCTCACTTCTCAGGAGGTGTCTCCAGCTCTTTTCTGGTGGGAGGGGCTGACGCTGCAATCACTTGACACTGGGGTCTCAGCTGTGGGAGGTGCCCCTGCTCACGGGTCTCTCCACGCCCAGAAGTGCAGGCGCTCGGCAGAAGGACTCTCTCCACACACTCCACAGACAAATGTGAAACCACCAGAAGGCTGCATCTTTCTCCGAGCAGAAGACCTGACTATCTTCTGGGCTGGGGCTTCTGGAAGGGCCAGCTCTGCCTGGGCCCAGGTCAGCAAGTACCACCACTTGTCCTTCCTGCTACCAGGCCTGGGAAGGGGAAGGAGGTCACCTGCACCTCAGCCCCGTGAGACACAGACACAGACACACAGAGACACAAACACAGACACACATACAGGCACACAGACTCATGGCATGGTCGGCCCTGTGGAGGGAATGGCCCAGCCCGGCCCTTGGCTGTGGATTTTACCTTTTCTATTGGGAGAGGAGAGAGTTTAATGATGGTGGTAAAATCCTTTCAGGGAGCTAAGAGATAATTCACAACAAAACCAAAAGATAGTCATATCATTTGCCAAGTGATCTATCCAAAGGAAGTATTGTAACAGTAGCGGAATTGTGTGTGTACGTGTGTCTGTGTGCACCTGTCTGTGTGTACCTATGTGCATGCACTGGTCTGTGTATATGTCTGTGTACACCTGTGTCTGTGTGCACCTGTGTCCGTGCACCCGTGTACACGTCTGTGTGCACCTGTCTGTGTGCACCTGTGTCCGTGCACCTGTCTGTGTGCACCTGTGTCCATGCACCTGTGTGTAAACGTGTCTGTGTGCACCCGTGTCCGTGTACCTGTGTACACTTGCCTGTGTGCACCTGTGTCCATTCACCCGTGTACACATCTGTGTGCACCTGTGTTTACAAGTCTGTGTGCACCCGTGTCCATGCACCTGTGTACACCTGTGTTTGTGTGCACCTGTGTCCGTGCACCTGTCTGTGTGACCTGTGTCTGTGCACCTGTGTGTACACATGTCTGTGTGACCTGTCTGTGTGCACCTGTGTTCTTGCATCCGTGTGTACATGTGTCTGTGTGCACCTGTGTCCGTGCACCTTTGTGTACATGTCTGTGCGCACCCGTGTCCATGCACCTGTGTGTACACGTGTCTGCGCGCACCTGTGTCTGTGCACCTGTGCGTACACATCTGTGTGCACTTGTGTCTGTGTGTACCTGTGTCTGTATGTCCATGCACACGTGCCTATGAGCACACGTCTGTAGACACGTGTGTGCTTGCTATCCTCCCTCTAAGTGTTGAAGTTGAGTCTACCCAGGAGCCTGGCAGGCCCTGGGCTCAGCGCTGCGGTGTCCCCGCCAGCAGGGTTGTGTCTCTTAGGGGACGCCACGGGGACACTGCTGGCCTGGTGTGGAAGAAGGAGGCGGGATGTGTGCGGCCGCTCTCATGAACATGAATGTGGGCTGAGGGGTATGGGCTTCCCCCGCCTCCACCCCAGGGACCGCACTTCTCCACACTTAACACCACAGGAGCCAGCACGTCTGAGGGCCGCCCACTTTGCCCTGTGAGTCGCTCCCCCTGCTCACTGGGTTCAGGGGTCCCAGCCCCTGCCCTTAAAGGTGTGGTCCTGAGACGGCCAGTGACGGATGTCCGTGGGCTCCGCAGGCCAACCCCAAATGGCCGTGGTCACCCCGACACTGCAACCCCGTGTGAGTTCGGCGGGCAATGGCACCCCCTGCTCCCTGGGCGCCGGGCAGCCGGGGGTGGATGGCGGGGCCGCTCGCTCGTACCTCAGCACGCGGTCGGAGGCCTGGTGCGACTTGGACACGTCGCAGCTCTGGTGTTTCTCTTGAGCTTTTGCCAGTTTCTCGGCTGCAGCGATAGGGCATCCCGAGAGGCTGCAATCAGAGGGGCTCCGTGTCCGCCCGCGTCCCTGCACCCGCCTCCCGTCTGTCTGCACGGAGGCCCAGGCGGGAGAGCGGGCAGTGAGGGGGTGCAGTTCGCGTTCCCCTAGCCCAATAGACTGCCGGCATCCACGCAAGTGGGGACACGCCACCCTTCCCAGGGACAGCAAGCCCGAATCTGGCATCTGAGACAGACTGTCCTGCCCACGGTCCTGGCCTCCAGAGAAGAGGGACTGGCCTCGGGTGGGCGAGTTTGTGGAGCCCAGACGGGCTGCTCTCTGGGTGCACGGACACAACGTTCCAGGCTGCCCGTGAGCTTGGACGCAGGCTAGCTTGTCCTTGGCCTTCCGGCGGGAGGGACAGGAATGGGGGGAAAGAACATTTCTCGGACTGGAACGGCCATAAGTGTTTTGGGCCCCGGGTGCAGGGGCAGCAGGTGGCTTGTGTGTGGTCTGCCCCGCGGGAGCAGCGTCCGCTGGGCACACGGCTGTGGGTGGAGGGCAGACTGCGCTGGAAAGCTGCCATCGGCCAACCTTGTGCGGCAGGACCGAAGTCTCTGGGGCAGACTTGTGACTTGTGTCCTCCCCGAGGGACATGAGGAGCCAGGTCTGCCGGCCCGACAAGCAGACAGAGGCGGCTGCTTCCCCGTCTGTCACAGGACAAAGTGTGTAGGGAGAGCACGCGGGGTGTAAGACACCTCCCGGCGTGTCCGGGTGACGGGAGAAGAGGGCCGACGCTGTGAGCAGCTGAGCGCAGGTCAGAAGGGGAGATGGTGGGACCATCATGAACCAGTGTGGTTCTGAGAATGTTTTCACAGTGGTGTCAGGGACACCCCGCAAGGCTCCCACACATCATGGGACGGGACGGCTCAGCCCAGGAGGCCACACGCCTGCCTGTGGGGAAGGTGGGTGGGCCGGTCTGGTCCTGGGCAGGCCCGGCACCCAGGGACTCGCCCTTGCGTGCAGTCCGAGCCGGCCTGTGGGACAGGGGCTGAGCCGCGGCCCCCCGCAGCCCCCACGGCCCCCGCTTACCTTCGGTGGGAGTTTCTGTTGCTGTTTACATGGCCCCGTCCTGTGCAGCCCGGGGTTGGACACTTGAGGACGTTTTCATGCATGGCAAGAACTTGACGAGGAGAGGCAGAGAGAATAGCCCGGCATCAGAACCCACACGTGGCCGGAGCCTGGGTGTCGTGCCCGCGCGGCAGCCCTGCTGACGTGGCGGCTGCGCGGAGGGCACGAGGGCATCGCGCAGGGGCGGCCGGGGAGGAGGCCGCTGTCCCTGACGTGTCCCGAGTGCCCGTGGGAGGCGGCTCTGCAACAGGCCACTTTGGAGCCATGTCACAAAGGCGTGTTCTGAACAAGAGCCCAAACCCGTTTTTCAGTGAACAGGGTTCAAGGTGCCTGTGCGTCCAGAATTTGTGCTGTTTTCCTTCAGAGGCAGAGAGCCGGAGCCTGATGCTGCTTCGCTGAGCTGTGGCCTCACCCCACGGCAGTGGAGACGGCGGAGCTGCTGCGGCCATTCCCTCCTGGTCCTCGGGCCCGCGGCTTGGGTGTGGGGACGGGCGGAGGGTCAAGGACTCTGGCCCCAGCGCGGCGGCCGGCAAACCCAGGTCCTCACGGGGCCGGGAGGCAGCGCGCTGGAGCCGAGAGAGCCACTCCTCACAGACGTGCCTGCTCCTGCAGGCGCCAGCCCCGTGGGTGCTGCCCCACAGCTGCACGCAGCGTCCTCCCGCCTCGGAGGACAGCCACGAGGACACCCCGACTGGTCTGCTTTGGGGCCACGGGGCCCTTTTGGGAATGCCGCCGCCCTGCTCCCTGCGGTCCATTAGGGCCTCACCTGATCCTTCCCACCACCCAGCTGTTCCAGGGACACACACCTGCCCCCGTTTTTCTGCTAAACGTTTCAAAGCTGTCCTTGCGGATGAGCAAACCCCTCCGCGCTGCCTGGCACGGGCCCGCGCCTCCCGCGTGGAGCCCGCTCGGGCAGCAGCTGTCCTCACTGTGCTCCTCCCCTCTTCCTCGGGGTTGCCTGCCCGACGGTCCCATCTGTCTGGGCCCCACCTTCGCAGGAACTGCAGCCTGTGACCCCTGAGAGACGGTCTCTTGCTCAGACCCCCCACGCCCCCATCTCTGCTCTTTTTCCTCACAAGCAGGTTTGACACCTCCTGCCCACCGGATCCTGCTGAGTCACCTGGGCTGCCGGCCAGCTCTGCCCCACCCTCGGGTGCCGCTATACTGCCTTCCACGCACTCGCTTCCCTGGGGACACGACTGTCACCTTTGGAACATGCCTGTGAGTGCACAGGGCTGTGTGGGGAGCTGGGCCCCACTGTGAGCTCGTGCTTGTTTGTTCTTGGGGGTCAGGGCCCCCTGTGAGCATGTGCCCATCTAGGGGCTGGGCCTTGGGGAGGACTGAGGCTCCAACTCTCCAGCACCTCCAAGCCTGACCCCTGTACGCGGCCCCGCTACGGTCAGGCTGCAACGGGGCAGACACGGCGCCCCAGGACCTCGCCCGGGAAAAGCTAAGGACGAAAGTCTTCCAGGTACAACCTTGCTTTTCTGAAGGCTCCGACCTCCACGCCGGCACCTGCATCTGCTTGGGCACGTGAGGTCGGCCCCCGGGGCTCAGGGACACGAGGCCCAGCCAGCCCTGACCGCCTGCCAGGACTCCGACCCTGGTCCACGCTGGTAGCATCTCCCTCCGCTCGCTGGAGCCACAAGCATCTCTCGGCCATGGAAAGGGACTGATAGTCCACTTTGAAGGCGAAAATATATGTTTTAAAGAAAAGCGCACGAAGAAGCTCTTTCTTAAAACATAGTACTAGGTTCTCAGGCCTCCCTTTACAGATGAGGAAAAGCACGGGACAGGGAGCGTCCACCGCTCTGCCAGGGGCGGGGACCGGGGTCGGACCCAGCTGGCCGTGGGAGAGGCAGGTCAGCTGCAGTGGCTCCGGCCCCGCATCCTGCCGTCCAGCATGCCCGCAACGCGCCGCCTTCACGGGGGCCGTGCTGTGCGGAGGAGGTGGCCCCACCCGTTTTCCTCATCTGGAGATCAGAGCCATGCGTGTGGGGCCCGGGCACGCGTCACCCACGGGCAGAGCCATGCACCCATCTGGCGGCAGGGCCACGGTGTCCTCGGACAGCGACAGCGGGGCTGGGCGAGCAGCCATTCGCCCCCGAGACATCCTGCTCGCTCGCCCTAGAACCTTCCTGTCTGACGACGCTCCTGTGGCCCAGAGGCGCCCGCGTGAGCAGGGCCCGGCTCACGGCTGCGGGCAGCAAATGGCCTCCCGTTCAAGTCAAGCCAAATGCGTGTTTCTCCCTGAACCTGTCTCGGTTCACGAGGAGACTCCGCCTGAGACTTCAGACTCAAAGTCAGCCTGAAATCGGTAGTCACCTCTGTGGGGCACTTCCTCCCGAGCAGCGACTCCAGCTGGGAAAGCGCTGGCATCCTCCACATGCCGGGGGAGGCTGAGGGCGCCCAGCACTTCAGCCCTAAGGGAGGGCGCGTTTCCACGGAGCTGTCTATGCCCAGAACTTGGGTGGAGCTGAGGAGGCGGGCTCCAAGCCGCCGCACTAGCCCTCGCTATTCGAGAAGCCGCTGTGTGGACATGCTGGAATGACTACGGCCAGGACCCGTAAGAGTAAGTCCCAGTAAGAAACGAGATTAACAGTGACTCGGACGGATACGTAAGTCCAGATAATGGCCAGAGGAGGTCCCTTTGCGGGGAGTCCGAGCACGTCAGTGCCGGGGGCATCTCAGGGGTTTGCCCCATTCTGCACTTCCAGGTGCGGGGGTGCCTGAGGTCACAGAGCAGGTCAGGGATGGACCAGGACAAAAACCTGGGTGGCAGGAGGGCACTCGGGGTGCTGGTCTGGCCCGGCCATTGGCCGAGACCCAGCAGGTGGGAGGTGGGGTCTGAACACGTGGCCACTGGCCCCGGCGCCGCCCGTCGGGTCCGGCAGGAGGGCGGGCACCAGAGGCCACAGCGGCCGAGGGGCGGGCACGGCGCGGGGGGTACGGGCGGCCAGGCGTGCGCCGAGGGTGTAGTGGCACTTACTTTCCGGAGGGACCCTATCTTTGTGCGGGCATCCGGACAAGCTGCGGTGGTGCGGGTATAGCCCGGTGACGTGGCCAGTTCCGTCACACCCCGGGGTTGGACACTTGCTCTCTTTCTTTTCTGTTCTCGAGGGATCTAAAAGCGACAACAGGTGTCAAGAGAGTGAGTCTTCACCAGCTGCAGACAAAGTGGTTATTCAACAACCCGAGAGACCTGGCCGGCTTTCCGAGGTCGTTCTGGGTCGGTGGTATTCTGAGCCTCATCAGCACGAGGAGGAGGGGTGAAATCTCTCTACCGCAAGGAAGAAAGGCCTCTCCCTCCCTGACAGCGTAACTGTTCCCGGGCGCTACGCGAGAAGCCATGTGCTCAGGGAAGCCACCAGGGGCCACTGGCCTTCTGGAGGCCAGCCTGAGGAAGCCGGGGACAGGCTCCGAAACTGCGCCAGGGTGCCGGCTCTAGCAGAGCGCTCCCTGCGTGCATCTGACTGCTTCCGCAAGCAAGGCGCGCGGCTCGTCTCACGGGCTGAGCTCTGCCCCTGCAGCACGGAGCAGAGCAGAGCCTCGCTCTCCAAAGGCACTGCAAGCAATCGGGTCTCCGCTGCCGGGCACCGCTCGGCCACAGGCACGGGACAGAGGCACTGCCATGCACGTGCGGATGTGCCCTGCAGGGGACGACTGGGACGCCCGGTCCGGGAGGTGCTGGTGCCAGGGCTGCAGCCACACCGCCCGCCACTGAACACTCGACCTGGAGCCGCCCCCGGGCACACACGTGCGGGAAAACCACCACAGCAGTCTCTCCAGGACAAAGCTGAGACCAAATGGCCAAGACCCGTGGGTGAAACACCGTTTCTGAGCCAGTTTTGAAAAGCAGCTGCTCAGATCAGCGGCAAGCTGGCCGCTGGCATGGTGGGGAGGCCTGCCCAGGGCTCTGGGCTGTGGGGAGCTCATTTTCCACGTCAATCACGGTATTAGAGGGTATTTTCTACTTTCGGTTAAGAATTTAATAGACAGCAAGAAAACACTGTTAAAATTTTTGAATTCTCAGGGATTCCTCCTGCGTCACCGTGGGACCCGAAGTGGCGGGTCTGGCACAGTGGTGGAGCAGCCACCCCGCCTCTCGGCTCAGGGCCGTTCCGAAACCTGCCTTCCGACTGACCGTGGGCTCTGGGCCGGCTGGTGCTGGGCGTCCCGACCCAGGTCGTGCTTATTCCTGTCACGCACACACGACAACATCTGAGAACGGATCTGGAGTCTTGCTGAGACTTCAGTTTCTAAGCACCTTCCTTCTCAGGACTCCCAGCCGGCAGACCCCAAGGCACAGCACTCGAGAAATTTGGGGGTGATCCTGGCACGTGGGAGCGCTGCCCAGTTACAGCGCCGAAGGAAATTACTGACGAGAGTCTCAGCCGCATTGAAGGCCTGAGGACAGCGGGGCAGTGGGCGAGCGACTGGCTCGGGGTGCCCTCGTTGGCGGGGGGCCTCGCGCAGGCATGCGCTCAGTGGGCACGTGTTTGCCGAGGAGCCGCGTGGCACCAAGCCATTTGAGGTGACAAGGGTGTACTCTCTTCCCGATGCTCAGCCCGGGCTCCTGCTTTCCCAGCCCCGCGGCCCTGGCCCTCCCAGAAAGCGCACGGCCTCCATGCATGTGCACGCCAGCATTGCGGCCGGCCCTGCCGGGGGCGCTGCATCCCCAACGGCCCACGTCAGGCAGGGGAACTTCCTGGGACTCTCTCCTGTGTCAGCTGAGGACATAGGGAAGGGTGTCCATCTACAGCCCAACTATGAGGGAGGCCTGGTGGGGTGCTGTCCTCAGAGAATAGAGGGCAGGCTGCAGGCGGCTGTGCCCCAGCTGGGTTGGGTCTCTCGGGCACATGGCACCCCCCTGCCTGGTGCCCTCACTTGGTGTCCCTGTTTGGTGCTGGATGCAACTGCAGGCCTCTTCCATGAGGGACAGCGAGGCCCACGGACAGCAGCGGTGAGCTCCGTGGCAGAACGAGGCCGTGCAGGACACGGCTGGGGTGGGGACCGTGCCTGTAGCTCAGTGGGCACCCCACCCAGCCCTGCCCATTAGGGGGCACCTCCTCTCCTTCCTCCCCATCTGCCCTCCGGAATCTCAGGGAACAAGCAGCTGACTTTCACTCCTTGCAAAAAACAAAGCAAAGCAAGACACGGACAGTGCAAATGAGAGCACCGAATCAACGGGAGCTGCTGCGTGAGGGGATCACAGAGACAAGGGGCCAGGACCACAGGCCCTCAGGATGACCGCCTCCCTGGTTCTGATGCTTGCACTGGCCTGAGGGGGCACTGTCTGGGGCAGCCTATGAGAAGAGTCTCGCCCCCCAAACGTGTGATGCCGAAGGTCTCTGCCTCCAGCAATGTTCTCTAAAGGCAGCGTGGCATTTAAAGCATCTGCGCTGGACCTCACAGCAGGCTGGCTCCCTGTGCTGGCCACTAGTGTCCCCGGCACTGCCCAGGCCCGCCCGCGGGGCCACATGCTGGACGGCGGCTCAGGATGCCCAAGCCAGGAGCCCGGGAGCCTCTGGCTAAGCCCCTCTCCACTGGGACCTGTCGCAGCTGTGCCCGCCTGCACGGGAGCCCTGTGCCCACCGCGAGGAGAACACACACTGGGTCGCAGAGTCGTCTGATGTTTGAAGTTTGTACAGCAACTAATTTTCAGAACCAACTCCTGACTCAGGGGGACTCGGGCTCATGACAAACAGGACAAAAAGCAGAACGAGGTGTTTTTGGTACTAACTTGGAAAGATTTAAGGAACGACAAACTTCACTTTCCAAACGCTTCTTACTGGTTCAGAAGTCCCGTGGGGAGAGCCCCAGGCCAGGCCCCAGCGGAGTCGAGCCGCACCCACTGCCCAGCGCAGCAGCCGGCGTGGCGGGCACAGGTCAGTCACGGCAGAGATGCGGACAACAGACAGCGAGGGAGTGTCTTTACCGCGGGGTCAGGCGCACGCAACTGCTGCTTTGTGCCATTTTCCATAAAGGAAACCCACTGAGACTGCAGCCGGTTCCAGGGTCTTTCGCTGAGAGCCCAGAAGCATTTGCCGGCTGGGGCCTGAGAGGGTGGCCACGCGACCCTCCTGACTGGCACTCAGGCCTCGTGGGTCTGCTGCCGAGTACCTGCAGGGCTCTGTCTGGGGAGAGGCTGTGCAGCCCTGCCCTTCACTCTGGCCGCTCGGTGGCCATCATTCAGGGTGAACTTGCATCGTGACACCACCTGGCCCCGCCAGTGTCTGGAGGTGCACTTCCTCCCTAATGACCGACTGCTGCTCCCCCTCCTGCGCAGAATGGGCTTGTGACGCAGCACCACGCTGCCCTCCCCACCCAGACCCACCGCCACCATCGCCTCCTGCCCAGAGAGCAGGACCCCGGGCGGCCAGTGTTTCTCGGACCAGCATTTCTTCGCTTCAGAGACAGTCGCCAGGATCACAGACCCCAACCCGGAGCAGCTCCCGGACACACGCGCTAGTGTGCGCGCTGCCGCACCTCACCCGGGCTCACGCGCCACGGCATCGGCGCTAGGTGGAAATGTTACCTTGACCATAGTATGGCTTCTTGACATGGCTGTCACTGGGCTTCGGCTTCCGCTCCTCCCCAGGCAGCGGCCGTGGGGACGGCTCCTCATAGGCCCGCAGGCCGTCCCGCCGGCCCGCCTCCACGCCCATCTTTTCCCGCATGGCCTTGGCGCGCTCCGTCTCCAGCGCGATGGCCTTCTCCAGCAGCGTGAGGTTCCCCTTGGTCATGTCGAAGGCCTCCTCGGACCGCTCCGAGTTCACGGAGGCCGTGTCCTCGTCTCGTTCGTGGTAGCCCTCCTCCTGGGCGCAGCTGGGGAACGTTCTAGAGCGGGGGCTCAGTTGCTCCTCCAGCCGCATGAGGTTCATCATGTCAGAGTAGCTCCGGTCGGGCGTCCGGCCCGGGAAGTCGTCTGGGTCCTGCCGGGCGTGCGGGCGGCCGGCGGCGGTGGGCAGCCCGCGCTCCGGGGGCGCGCTCTCGCTCAGCTTGCGGGCCAGGTCGAAGCACTGGCTGCGCAGACACTCCAGGCTGCTGAGGCACACCTCCTCGTCGCTCTCCTCCACCAGCTTCTCCGCCAGCCCGTTGCCGCCCGGCTTCCCCAGCACCGCGCAGCTCATGCCGCGGGCGTCCTGCGGGGACAGCGAGTCTGCGTAGGCGCGCTCGGCGAGGCCCTCCCCCAGCACGGCGCCGTGGCCCTGGGCCAGCAGCTTCAGCGAGTCCACCGTCTCCCGCACCACGTCGCTGTCCAGGTCCAGGCTCAGCTCGCCCTTGCGCCCCAGGCGCTCGCCCTTGTCCGCGTCGCTCTCCAGGCTGTTGGAGGTGCTGCTGTTCATCTCCGACTCGGTCCGGGCGCGGTGCGCTGCGTCCTCGGCGATCTTGCCGAGGTTGAGCAGCGACTTGGCCACCAGCTCGTCGTAGTTGTCGTACTCGTCGTCAGGGGCGCCGTCCTTCTCTGCGTCTTGCAGCATGCGGGCGCCGTGGCAGCTCATCGGGTGGCCCTCTGGAAGCAGAACAGAAAGGGCAGAAAGAAGAGAAAGGAGAGAGGCTAGAACTGGAAGTTCAGTTCAACAGACGGACAGTGAGTCAGCGCACGTCGCGAGTGCCCAGGCGCGGGGCCAGGCGTGGGGCCACGAGGGGCTGCGGCCGAGCCCCCGCCTCGCCACAGAGCGCCTTCTAGCACGAGTGCGCACGACCAGGCCCACGGGCGCCCATCTCTGTCGGCTTTACTTATCGACAGCTCGCCGGCTGCGCCCGACCGCGTTCATCACCCGCCAGGCGCTCCGGGAGGCCACGACCCCGCCTTGCTGCCGACTCTTAAGCAGATGTTCGCAGCGATTGCTTTTAAATCGCTTGTTTTCACTGACGCGCAGGCAACAAAGGCAGGCTCCTGACTGCAGAGTCAGGCAGGGAGGCCCCGACATGGTGCCAACGCCCGTGCCAGGGGTGCATCAGGGTGACTTTGAAGGGTGTATCTCAGGGATACCTTCTCACGGCACACAGGGAGGGGCAGGATGGGGGTGAAACCACACGTGCAGTGCAGGGTGGGGGAGGCGCACACAGCGGCCGGAGCAGGAGCGGGTGCTGGGGACGCCAACACGCAGGCGCCCGCCGGCACAGGACCCCCATAGCCTCTGCAATCGTGTGAGCTACCCACCCTGTATCGAGAGGGAATTAGGACACCTGCTAAAAATGAGAGCGGTGAGCACGGCACCGGACTCGTTCCTCCGTGACACCAGTTGGGACACGGGCTGCGGGTCTGCGTGTCACCTCCATGTCCACCTCCCGTGCACCCTGAGAGCACACTACCCCGCCAGCCTGTGAGGGCCCTGCCGGCCCAACTGCCGTACTCGGTCGGCCTCGGGGCTGCGGCGCCTGCTCTTGCTGCTGGGACTCTCGAGTTCGGGCGCCGTGGGATGGCTGGGGTGGGGAGCGGGGCGCTGGCTGCCAGGCTGTGCTGGCTGCGCGTGGACGCGGGCGGACACAGAGCATTGGGGTCCCGAGGGGAGATGACTTAGGCGACATCACATCAGTCACAGAGACAGCACCTCGCTGCACAGCCACCAGATTCACGCACTTAACGCTTAAGCACATCTCCTGAAATGTCAGCAAACCACAGTGGCCAAGCGCTCGTCACAGATCCCTCGGGCGTCTCTCCAGGGCGCAGGGGCCATTCTCCAAGCAGCAGGCAGGTGCCGGCCCCGGGCCTCAGCTGGAGACAGTTCTGAGCATTTCTCTGTGAGCGACCTCATAGGCCTGAGCGCAGACGCAGACAGTGCATGCTGGAAGCTCAGAAAACGCACGTGCTGCGTCATCCTCGCTGTGACCGCTGCGAGACCAGGTGAGACGCTGGTGGGCTACAGTGACGTGAGGCCGCACTCATGATACCTCTTGGAACCATCAAGGGGAAAACAGTCCATCAGGGTTATTTCCACGTGCTTCTCCTTTCTCTTGTGACCTGTCTTGTCTTCCTGAGGATCTGGGGAAGGGACCCTGCCGGGAGCACACATGCCACACCCGCGAGAGCAGCCGCGGGCCCTTGGAGGCGCCATGCTGCAGGCCTGTCCTTGACCCCGTGGGGCCGGGATGTGGGTCCCACTTTCTTCACGGCCCCTGCTGCTCCTCTGCCCACAGGGGGTGAGTCTGATGTTATTTCTGAGTCTCCCGGCTTTCCTTCCTCCCATCTCAAATTGGGGTCATCAGAAGGCATCACACTCCACGCAGTTCCTGCATGACCTTCCAGGAGACGAGGACGAAGACAGACAGATGGCGACTCTTCTGCAGCCCCAGGGCCCAGGGGACGAGCTGTGCCCCTGGCATCTGAACCTGGCACGTGGGATGGCTATGCTCTGCAGGGGACTGGCCAGGGCAGAGATTTCCGCACACAGCTGTCACCGGAAAGGGGCGTTACCCTAAAGGGCAGGGTTATGCTCTAAATAAAACAGGTTTCAAGGGAAGACTGAAGTGCTTTCAGTTCTTTCGTGTCTTCTACTTTCCGTCTGTCCTCCAACAAAGCTACAGCTGACAGACAGACGAAGGGCTGCGGGAGGCAGAGAGGGTGACCTGTGCAGACACGTCCAGCTGCCAGCCCCCTTGCCCGCTTCCCTGCCACTCAGGTGGGGCCCCCAGAGCCTAGATGGCGAAGGGCTTAGCGCTCCCGCCTGAGTCAGAGTCTGGGAGGTGAGTAACCCCAGAGGGGCGACCCCACGGAGAAAGCGGCAGTCTTGAGCTGGGAGATGCTGGCTCAGAGGGCATGCCAAATGACCTTCTCCAAAAGTCCCCAAGCTGGCACGTCCGTCACCTGCCCGCGGGGCCTCCGCCTGCCGCTGCAACCGCAGAGGCCCGCGACGCCCGTCCCCAGACCTACTGCATCGCCTTCTGCCCAGGAGCAGACGAGCTGTGTCCTGCGAGCTTTTTCATCACTTTGGTCTGAACGCAGGTTCTCCTCCGGAGCCCAAAACTGGTTCAGCCACACACCTGTCCAGGTGGTCAGCTCAGCACTGATTACCAGCCCGCGAGGTGGACGAGGACATGTCTGGGACGTCGGATGACTGAGTCTGGCAGGTGGTGTCCTGGATGGGATATGATTCCGCAAGCGACGTGTCTGTCTCAGGGACAAGTGGCCACCAGCCGCCTCCTGCTTTGGCCCTGCATGTCCTGTTGCCCCGGCCCGAGGCGGGACCCCCGAGGCTCACAGTTGCCCCCAAAGAGCCCGCCTGCTTCTGTCTGTGCCGCCCAGCACCTCTGCTGCAGCGGGCTGATGCTGCTGTCACTTCAGACAGCGCCACCTGCTCTGTCCTGCCCGGCATCGAGGGGGCAGGTGCGTCCTGCATGTACTGCTCTGCCCGACAGGGCTGTGCCGGGCTCCGGCCGCACGTGGCAGCTCGCCTGGCTGTGGACTTGCTCTGCCATCTTAGGACAGAGAAGCCCTATGTGTGCATTTGCCCGGCTGTCCAGGAGGCTCCCATGGGGGATGGATGGAGAGGTCATCAGGGTCTTCCTAATGTCTGAGGTTCCACGGCATCCCCGTCCAACATGGTGGCCTGGAGGGTGGCACAGGCCAGTGCTGCCCCCTCTTGGGATTCACCGCGTAGGGGACTGGGCCGAGGAGGCGTCTCCTGACTAGCACCGTGGCCCAGCAGCCCGCCTGCCAGTCGAGTACCACATCTCATGCGTTTCCTCAGCATCACCCAGCAGTGTGGCCCTGAGAGACAGGTGACGGAGCCAGCAGCTGGCAGCAGAAGTCGTCTGAACAGCTCTTCCTCTCCCTCCTCCCCCCAGGTGTACGCACATGCAGACGCAAACACACACGCACCCACACACGCCACATGCAAGTAGGAACGCAACCAACACACGTGTACAAACACATGCACACAGCACTCACGACACGTACCTGCACTCCTGCACACGCATGCACACGCACACACTGCACACACACGCTGCACACACTGCGCACACGTGCACACACAGCAGCTCGGCGTTTCGAAAGATCCAGGCTCGACGAGGTCTCTTGCTGGGCACCAGGAGGTTGGGGAAGTGCCCCGTGAGGCGCAGGTCCACCTGTCACAGGCCAGGGTGGAACACAGGTGCTGTCTGCAGGCCTGAAGAGGATCGTCATCCAACGGGAAGAGCTGCTCCTCTCTGAGGCTCAGACAGCTCATGCTCCCGGGGATCCACGTCCCTCTGTGGCCAACTCCTGTCCTGGAAATCGGGGTCTCAGCTCATCACTCTGACACTGCCCTTTGTGAGGAACCAGAGCTCATACTCCACGCTCACCTCCTTCCACACGGACCAAGCAAAGCTGCCTCCTGTGTGCTTCTGTGCCCGGGGAACCAACGCCCGCACCATCCCGTGACCTGGGATGTGAACTCAGCGTACATGCTGGAGCAGGGGCCCTGGCTGGAGAACCACGAAGGACCAGAGCTGTGCCATCCTGACCCCACAACCAGCCACTGGCTCTAACCCACTTTCTGATCCCACCTCTTAGTCTGCAGCATGGTGCACTGTCACTTCTGGAAGCTTCCGAGAGCTTCCAAAGACACCAGCTGAGTGCAGGCGAGCCCCAGGCTCTACCCTTTGGAAGTCAAGCTGAGGTCGGTCCAGGGTCACGCGTGGCCTGCTCAGGAAAGAGGCACCATTTGCCGAAGCAGCCTGCATCAGGCCCTCCTCTGGACACTACAGATGGGCACTGGGCACGAAGCAAATGGACAGCATGGCAGAGGGGCTGTGACCCCCGGGGCACACCTCAGAGACAGGCGGAGTAAGAACTTCTATTCCACTGCCTCCTTTTCATCTCGGTACTTTGCAAAAGGGACCCCACACTGGTTGGCTGTTTGCATCTTCCATGTCGTGTTGCATTCTCAGCCCGTTTTCTGTTTTGTGTGGAAGTGTCTGGAAATTCATGGCATAAAAGAAACTAAAAATTATGTTTTGATTATGCAAAATTAGTTTGCATAAAGGAAGCTTCGTTTTCAATCACAGGCAAACCCAGCAACGCTACTTCCATGCTACTCATTCCAGATACTGAGACACTCAATGCGTCCACCACTGGACTTTCCAGTGAAACTTTCAGGGATGGAGAGAAGATGAGCTCTGAGCAGGCAAGAGCTGTCCTGTCTCCCTCCCGACTGTGTCGCAGCAATGGGCTCCGGCTCGTGGAGAGAACCGCTGCTTCTGCTGAATGCAGTGGAGACGGGCGACTGATTCTGATTTGCAGTCTGCGCTCACTTCAGCTTGGCCTCCTAGGAACGGCTCCCTGAGAACAGCAGACGAGGCTGACCGGCTAACCACTACGTAGAGCCACATGGCGGGAGCGGGCGCCCTGGGGCCCGATCAGCCCTGCCCGGCCGCTGCACGCAAATGCACGCAAGCAGGCCTCTCTGACTAACCGCCCAGAGGCTCTGACGGGGGTCTGGTGTGCTTCCTGCTTGAAAGAAAAAGCCCCGTGGAAACTTGGCTCTGTGTAGGGCGTCACAGGGGCTCTCTCCAGATTCCTTCAAGGAAGGTTGTCACCTCAGAGAGAAGTGTCGCCTGCTGGAGACGTACTCTGGCCCTGCACATGACGCGGGGACCGAGAGGGAGGCTGCAGCAGCCCACCTCGGCTCAGCACTTCCCACGTGGCCACGCACCACCTCAGGATCCTCCACGTAACAGCCTCAGTTCCCCGAGCCGCCCACCTCCTCTGATGTGACCGCGGGGGCAGCAGGCAGCAGGCAGCGGGCGACAGGCACCAGCGCTCTTGGGCGGAGGCGTGTGCGCCGGGGGAATTAAATGAGGGGAGCTGAGGGGCAGGAAGGGACTGGTGTGGTTCAGAGACGGAGCCCACAGAGAGTCGGGGCTGAGGGGGTGGCGGTGCCGAGAGCTCCCGGGTCGGGACGGAGGTCAGGCTGCTGCTGTGGGCTCTCCTGCCTGCAGACAAGGCGAGGGCACGGGGACACCCCCCACACACGTGTGCACGTGGGCGTGCACCTGTTCGAAGCACGTGGCTGACGTGGACCAACACTGGAAACACCGGAACTGGGCCTCACAGGGCCACTTGCTCTCTAGTTCTCAAATCGCAAGAATCTGAAAAGTGATTTCGACAATGCAGCAAACCTGTAGTTAGAAAATCCCACGACCCCGGCACAGTCACTCCTTCACCTTGAGAGAACAGGACATGTGATTTAATAAATTCAGACTTAGATCATGGAAATGGAATTTGGAAATAAACTCCTTACAAACGAAGCCAGCCTGCGCTGGTCAGCGGGACAGCAAACACGACCTTGAACGATATGAACGTGACCTGCGACGAATCGCGGGCGCACTCTTGCATGTTGTTCGAGAAGCATGAAATGA
Source organism: Solenodon paradoxus (assembly GCA_004363575.1). Taxonomy (NCBI): domain Eukaryota; kingdom Metazoa; phylum Chordata; class Mammalia; order Eulipotyphla; family Solenodontidae; genus Solenodon; species Solenodon paradoxus. Next base: position 46,876 of record RJWH01006364.1, read on the forward strand.
TGAAAAGGAAAGTCCACCCTGAGACGCATAAAGCCACCGGGCGCGGGTCACGGCCATCCCAAGGGCCCACGCTTGAGACCCGGGGCCAGGAAACAACCAAGATGAGCAAGTAAATCAAATAAAAAAAACCCGATTTTTAAAAAGGAAGCGCGAGCATAAAGCCACCGGCAGTTGGCCCACACGCCACCGCTGCCTTGTTTCCAGTGAGGCAGGAGGGCCTCGGTGCGGCCGGGGTCGCAAGCACAAGCTGTCAGTGCTGGGAACTGCGCCGTGTGACGGCAGTGGTTGCTGCGTGGCAGCAGGCGCGGGGAACCGGCGCTACAGTAAACGCAGACGGCACGGTGGGCGCGACGCTGCCAGTCCGCGCGTTCCTGAATGAAGCGGCGGCTGCGCGTGTTCTCTCTAAACCAAACCACCTTCAGTCTCCCGGCAGCTGGAGGGCACGCAGGGAGGCAAGGCGCCCGGGGAGTCGGCCTTTGCCCCAGACCCTTCACGATGCGGCGCACCCTGAACAGGAGGGCACGCCACCTGGTTTCCAGTGCAGACCATTCCCAACCCCATCCACGGAGGGACAGCGGAACCCCTCTGCATGTCGGGACTCAGTTGTTCACGTTAGGAGCATCACGGCGGAGCTCGGTGTCAATGGCGCTCAGGATGGGTTAAAGTATGTCAGTCCTGAGGGTGCGAAGACAGCAGGCCAGCAGACATGGGCCTGAAAGACCTATCTCACTAACACAGACGTGCCCTGTGTGTGACGGAGAAGCGTCCCTAGCGAAGCTGTGCTCTTCCTCGCCAGAGCCCAGGAGCCTCCTGGCCTGGGCTGCACTGCGGGTCTGCACTGTCGGATGCCGCAGACGGCGCCTGGAGCACCTGGCGGTGGGACTTCTCCAAGGAGGCCCCGCACGGGCAGGTGGGACGGAGGCCTCAGGGGCTGCGTGCGGACAGGCTTCGGCAGCGCGGGACGCGGCCAGTTTGGCACACAGGGTGGCTACGCTGTCAGTGTCTGACCTGACAACCGGGTTAGGGTTTGCATGGGCAATCTTACGGGAGTAATTTTTACACTTCCCTGCAGGAGTGCTCATTACAGTGGGTGGATTTGTCTAACGATGGGAACAGCTTAATAATTTCACAGCGTTTCATCAGGCCTGAGCCCTTCCTCAGTAGCTCCAGCTGATTCTCTTCGAAGTTCATGTCACAGATGATTCTAGAAGGTGCTAGCGTCTAGTGGATGCTAATGTGGGTTCTGATACCAGAAATCCCACAACTGGTGGTTTACCCTCTACATGGAAATTGGCCTCTGGAACTGCTTCTTAGATGTTTTGTGATACGAACTCAACGCCCAGTGGTCACTGAGTCAGGTGAATAACGGGGCTAGAGTTGACACTGCGACATAGTTGTCTCTTTGGTGGCACTATCAGATATCCACTCACTTGAATTCTTCTTTAGTTTGATTTGCTATTCCACTTTTAAAGTAGTTACATTTTAAGTATTCGAATCAGAATAAAAAAAAGACCCCACACAGTCACACGCTGAAATCATTTCAATAAGGATCTCACTGCTTTTCCAAAATATGTCACTCTGTACTTTTAAAAGTAGATAATTTTAAATATGACACTAAGTAAAAGGAAATTGAAAGTGTGATTCCAGCAAATGGAGGGTGCACCACACGTCGAGTTAAGACTCTTGGTTCAATGATGCCTGTGTATAACACTCCCTGCTAAGCCACCACACATGGAATTCATAACTTTGAATATAAATGTCTTCTTTTCTCTGAACATATAACGAGAATATGAAAGAGCAGTATTTTATGGGATTTTCTCTGGCACTGTGGGGGTTACTGGGTGTTTCTGGCAACAGGATGGTTGAAGTGCTATGTGTTTTAGGCAGGATATTTAGAGCTGGGCTTATAGGGATGTCAAATACTGTTTTCACCTAAGGTTCCAAAATCCCTTGCACCAGCCCTGGCCATGTGTAGGAAGTCCCGCAGACCACGTGTCATTAATATACAATCACCGATGGGCACCCATAGGACTCACTTGTTGCTGCCTGGCTGCTCTGCTCCTGCTCGGATTGCTCCACCTCCTCCGCTCCCCTTCCTTCCCCTCTGTCTCCACCATATAATCCCATCCCATTTGACCATCCCAACACCCCACTTTTGTCTCAAGGAAATACGGTCAGCCTACCTCAATAGTGAATTTGCCCCAAACTACATACATTTAATACAGTGTCCAAAAGTCATTTCCCCAATTGACGTGTCCCCAACATTCTAAGCACTTTATGAAACAGAGCTACTGTTTCTACTTCTCAGCACAATCCCCTCGTCTCACAGTGGCCCTGGCAGGCGCATCCCCTTCGTGAGCTGTTGGCACTTGTGAGAATTCTGACCCGACACAGCACCTCCACTGGGCTCCGGGGGAGCACCCTCTCTGGAGGCCAGGGCCAACATGGGGCGGGCATGTGAGATCTGGGCGCACAGGCCCGCACGCACAGGAGAACCGTTGCTCTAAGATCTGATGCCACCGTTAGGAGCGTGGATCCAGTCACAGAGGAAGGTCTCCTGGCACAGGTTATGGTGACTTCTAAAGGGGGGTGCGCCCCTCTGCCCGCCGCACGGGTGGGCCACAGACAGCCGCTCCCCCGGGCACCCATGGCCCTTGTCCTGAGAAGGAGCCATCTGGGGCTCCGAGACCACTGAAGGAGGGGAGGAGAAAACCCTCTTCACGTTTTAGGCGTGTTTCGGCCTTCTCTGACGCAAACTCTAAGCTGATACAGGCTGTAACCAGACTCCCCTGAAAACCCTGACTTCTAGAAAAGTGATTTTTAGGAAAGGATGACCTTTGGAGTCAAATGTTAGTATGTGATGCTGACGAAAAACTGGAGATGAAAGCAAAACTACTTTGAATCTCTGGCCGAGCACAGGCCCCTGGCTGGGTCAGCGTGTACCACACCCACGTGGACGCTGGTCTAGGAGGGCAGCTCTCCAATGTGGACGCAGATGGCAGGGATGGCGACGGGCTGTAGCTGTCAGAGCTCCTTCTTGCCTCACACGACGGCCACTAAGTAAGGCCGTGGCCGTCTACGGGCAGAACTAATCATGGCAGAGACCACGAGGCCCAGCTGGGGCCCTCAGGGGCGCCGGGGTGTCTGACACTCAGACACGCGGCCACGACGTCTGCGGAAAGGCGCTGAGTTGAGCTGCCGCTCACGTCTGCACCTCAGCCCGGCCTGCGACTCCGAGCTCATGCCTGGCACCCCAAGGTGAGGGGACGGAACCACACCAACGACAGGAGGACCTGGAAGTCCACGGCGACTTCACATGCAGACGTGGCTGGTGACAGTCATGGCAGGTGCCCCCCGAAGCCCGGCCCGCACCACCACGGGCGCTTGGCCGATACGTTAGAGATTACCGTTCTCCTCGTCCTCGTCCTCGTCCTCGTCCTCCTCCTCGTCCTCATCATCCTCCCCGTCCTCCCCGTCCTCGTCGTCGTCGTCGTCGTCCTCCTCCTCGATGTCCTCCTCCTCCCGGTCTACATCCTCGTCCTCGTCCTCGTCCTCCTCCCGCTGCTCCTCCTCGTCCTCCGAGTACTCCTCCTCGTCCTCGTCCTCCTCCTTGTCGTCGTCCTCCGAGGCGTCGCTGTCAAAGCACTCGTCCACTGACGAGCTGTCTGCCTTCACCGCGAACGCCTTCCTCTTTGGAGCTGGCTCCTGCGGCTGCTTGTCTTGCGTTTTCCTCTTCTTGGCCAGCGGGCAGCCGTACACGCTGTGGACAGAGCAGAGGGGACAGCTGACTTCAGTCTGCAGCTGGGCGGCCAGTGGCTCTGACGGTCTGAGCCCCGTGCCAGCCCGAGCGCCTCCTGCGCCTGGCGACTGTCGTGACCAGGCCGGGCGGCCGGCCTGCGGCATCCCGGCGACCAGCGGCCGCGGGGACAGTCCCCGCGCCGGCGCCTTAGACGCACAGCTGCAGGCGCGGGGCTGTCCGCCCACAGGCCGGCGCGGCGGGCCCTGGCGCACCCCCACCCCCAGCCACGGACACCGTCTCAAGGCACCTGAAAACAGGCCCGGATTTAAGAAAGGCCTGGGCAGCAGTTCACGGCCTTCCCCAGCGCTGCGAGGCCCACCCGGTCCTCGCCCCGGAGCCAACAGGCGGCTGCAGGCGGCGGCACGGCCACCCCGGGGAGTGCGAGCCGGCCTGTGAGGCGGAGTCAGGGTCGGGGCGTGGCCGGGTCACGGGGTGTGGTCGCCGTCATGGGGCATGGCGGGGTGTGGCTGACAGGGGCGTGGTCAGGGTCACGGGGCGTGGTGAGCGTCATGGTGGGGTCGGGAGGCGGGGCTGGTGGCAGGCGCAAGCTGGGACCCACCGAGTCAGGGTCCCGCCCGGCTTCTCCCACTTTCTCAGCCACTCCCGTCTTCCCCTAATGTACTTTCCAGTAACCGTCAGAAGTCTTGGGTAAGGAGAGTGCTGATCGGCTTCTGGGTGTGTTCCCCGGGGCTGGGAGGTCCCCATGCACGTCACAGGGCTGACATCAGCAGGTCGTGGGGGCGGGGCCTCAGGCCAGCACTCGGGGTGGGGCTCAGGTCAGCACTCGGGGGGACTCAGGTCAGCACTCCAGCGTGGTCTCCACCAGGAGACTACACGGGGCACACAGCCATGGGGCAGACAGCCACGGGGCACACAGCCCAAGGACCAAGGTCTCATCACGTCGCCCAGGGCTCGCAGTGCAGTTAGCAGGACATGGAGCCACCTGCTGAGCCCTCCGAGTTGGGGGCTGCGGGGAAGGCCCCTAGGGAGGGCTGGGCGCCTGTTAGGGTGGGGACAGAGTGACCCCAGACCCAGCCCGTGGGCAGCATGCTGGCTGAGCTGTGCTCTCCCCTGTGGCTACTTGTCATTAGAGGTCACCTGTCATTAGAGGGCCCCTCAGGAAGCCAGGCAGAAACACACAGTCCCCCAGCTGCCCCATCCCTGCCCGCAGCCCCTCTGAGACCCAGGCTCCCGGACGTGCCAGCATGGAGACCACCGTTTAGAGGACAGGCCACCAGACTGTAGCCACTGGTCGTGCCATGAAATGATGACCTGCACCCCACGTGGCACCCCACACTCTGAGCCTCCTGCCTGTACTTACCCCAGTCCTCACCTGTACTTCCCACACCCTCTGCCTCCTGACTGTTACCCCATGCCTCCTGTTACCCCAGTCTTCACATGTACCCCATACCTTCAGCCTCCTTCCTGCATCCCCAGTTCCCCTGCCTGCCCCTCTAGTCTTCACATGCACCCCATACCTTTAGCTTCCTGCCTGCATCCCACGTCTTTCCTGCACCCACACCCTCAGCCTCCTGCCTGCACCCCAAGTCCGCCTATACCCACACCCTCAGCCCCTCAAGCTGTTCACCAGGGAGGGAGGGAACCCACGTGTCTCACCAGGCAGGTCTTATTCCTGACTCAGTGCCAAGTAGGTGCTCCAAGTGAGCTCCATGCACCAAACAGCACGCAGGATGCCTGGGCACCACCTCCAGCCGAGACCCAGATGGTGCCGCATGCCAGCCTCTCAGCTCCCACTCCTGCCAGCTGCAGGCCTACCCGCCGCCCCAGGGGCACGGGCGGCTCATTCAGATGCAGAACTGCCCTTAGGCGGCCGCAGGAAGGAGGGGTCCAGAGCTGCCTGGCCATTGAGCGTTATCGTCAGAACTTCTCCCGGAACACCCCCGCTTTGACCCCGCGAGTTTTCGGAAAGGCACCCTGTGGACCGTCCGGGCTCTGTCCAGTAGAGTGCAGGGCTCGCAGCCCGCGGCCATGCCATCACAGTCACAGCTGGTGGATGAGAGGCCCCAGGGCCAGCTTCCCCTGGGAAGGCGGGAAGGGATCTGCTCAGGATGGTCAGAGGTCCTGGGGCGCTCAGCACGGACAGTCCTCCCTGGAGGTAGCGCTCAGTCACCAGGACATGTGGGCCGTTCCTGCTCCCGCTGCTTGTCTGCACCTGATGCGTCCTGGCTGCCGGACTCTGCTGGGGCTGCAGCTGCAGGGCAGGTGTCCCAGGGGGCATAGTGCCCGCTGTCCTGTGTCCTGGGAACAGGCAGGGCTGTCTGGGGCTCTTGAACGGCACAGAGGGGGCCCACCGCACGACGACCTGAAGGCCCTGGGGGCTGAGTGTTCACACCACACCAGCCCGGACACAGCATCACACAGACCTGTGTGACCAGAGGTCACAGGCCGTCCCCTCCAGTGGCCGTCCCTGCCAGTGGCCATCCCCTCCACACCACGTTAAGGTCTCAGGAGGGAAGATGGCAGCTGCCGTGTGGGCTGATGTCCAGCACGGAGCCCCGGGCTGTGTCTGGGAAATGCAGTCGATTGAGAGCGTCCAGCACGTCACAGCTCAGCCCAAGTGGAGAGATAAACAGACGACGGTGAGCCTGCTGCTCCTGTCCCGCTTTGCGCGGCACATTGTCTACGGTCCATCCTCGTGCCCGTCTCTCACCAGACACAGGTCTCCCGGCCTCGCTCAGGCCACAGTCCATGGGGTTCCTCGTGCTTCGCCGTCAGGTCCCCGAGGCCGCAGCCCATGCTGCTTCGTGTCCAGCACTCGGAGATCCCCGGCTGACCACCGCAGCTCCAGGGCACAACAGTCCCTGTCGCCCTTCTTGCTGGGAGGCTCAGGAAATCCCCCTCGGCCTCTCGGAGCCTGGGGCGTGTCAGGCCAGTCCCCAGAGCATTGGTGACGGTGGGGCGCAGGCTCTGGAGACTGATGCACGGGGACCCCAGAGCCCAGCAGTCGGGCTCCTGCGTGCCCCGCGGAACGCCCTGGTTAAGGCACACAGAACACCAACTCCCGTGCAAGCAGACAGGCCAGCCATGACAGCTCCTCCTCCAGCTCTTCCTGATGGGGTCGGAGGCTGTGGCTGCAGCTCCAGGCCCTCAGCGTGGAAGCTGGCACCTGCTGCTCCATTTTCTCTTCTGGACAGGAGGTCCGAAGAGGGCGGAACGACGCTTCCTGCGGCCGACTCGCCAGGGTCTCCGGTCGCCTCCTCTTCTGCTGGTGAGGGTGCAGCGTGTGGGGACAGGCCTGCCCAGGGCAGAAGCTCTTGCCGTCCCCCACCGGCCCAGCCCCTCCTCCCGCCCCGGCTCCGTGGCGCAGGTCATCCAGCTGGCCGCAGGCGCATATGGCGGACTCAGGCTGTGTGGGCATTGTCGGAGCGTGAGCGCCATGCTCGTGTGTTCTCATCCCTTGTCAGGAAGTCAGGCTGAGCGTGTAAGCCTAAATCTGGCCTTGAGCAGCAGCGGCACTGGTGCGTTGGGGTCTGGCAGTCACCGTTCTCGCTTCCCGTCTGGAACGCCCGTCCTTCTCTTTGAATGTGAAGCTGCTTTAAAAGCTTGTCGGAGGTCATGGCTCTGCCTCGAGATGCACACGCAGCGTCAGCCCCCCGTTTTCTAAACACACAGCTGCCGGGTGCTGCGCTGTCCAGGGGGTGGACGGCGGGCTGGGGGCAGCCTGCACTTTGTGCGTGAGCATGGGAATCCAACAGGGACCTGATTGTGACAGCAAAGGTTAGAGACCTTAACAGACTGGAGGCGACACCTAGTTTGCATGTGTTTACAAGGAGCAAGAACTGTGACGCGGATCCCAGAAGCGCGTGGTCTCCGTTCCCTTCTTCCAGAGAAGCCCCTCATCTCGGCCTTCCTGGCCCCTAGCGTGCCGATCACTGTCGTACACGTGTGCCCCGACTTCTGACTGACAGCGCTGTGACGAAGAGGGAGAAGGGAAGGAGGCCGCCGCAGGAGAGTTTACTTTGGGGATCCGTGAAGAGCATCCAGAGAGACGGGGGCCTGTCAGAAGCGCCCCGTGCGCCCGCCGCGGCAGACACGAGGGCCGCCCGCGCCCCAGTGCGTCGGCCTTCTTCACACGCAGGGCCTTGCTAATTAAAATCTGCTTTGCAATTAAATGTGGAAAATTGTGTTCAACTTTCAAGCGTGGTTAGAAAAAAATGCAATTATTTTTAGAGCATTTTATTTTCATGCAAATGAAATTTCTATCAGCTTGCAGCCGGCGAGAGGGAGGTATGGGGATCCTGTTTCCTGTGTCTTCCTGTCTCTTTCTCTCCTTTTGGATCACCAAGCTCCGCAGTTGCACGTCGCAGCGTTGTGCTATCTCGCCGGGGCCTGGCTCTGTTCCAAGGCTTCAGTGCGTGCTCTCCGTCAGGCGTGGATAATACAGCCCGCGGCTGTCGGCCGCGTCCAAATGAGGCGCGCGCTTCGGGAAGAAGCCTCGGCTCCGGCTCCAGAGCTGCTCTGCGTAGACAGGCAATTACTCAGCCAAGCCCCAGGGCCGCCGCCTGCGGTGGGGGCGTGGGGCGTGCCGTGTGGACGGGAATGAGCCTGCACCGCAGCCAGAGAGCCTGCCCTTCTCTAATAAAGGAGAAAAGCTACCGTTTGGAGCTTTTAATTTCGAAGTTTCAAATCCAACGATTTGACTCTGAATTTTCTAAATTGCAGAGGGTTTAAAAGTAACACCAGTACTCACCACCTAAGTGTTTGCTTGTGCAAAACCCTACAGGTGATGGGGTCAGACATTTCTCCAGGAACTTAGGCTCAACAAATAAATTTTAAAATTGCAGTTAAGAATAAATCTAAGTGGAATCTATTAAATTCCAGACATTATTTTGGAGATTTACAGACAGATCTGTGGAATGAACCCCGTTAGGAGGCTCTCACGCTCTCTCTGTCATTCCGTCTTGTCCCCACCCCAGTGGAGGGTATAAAAATCACCACTGAGAAAGAAGTGAATCCAGTCGATCTGAAGTGTGCCCTGATGAGCATACAATTTATAAGGAAGTCAGATTCCTCGACATCTAACATAATCGGCACTAGACGTCACTACGTTTTGGTTTTATCCCTATTTCTGATTTTTTACGGGAGAAATTTTTTAAAGTTGGCTGTTATTTGGACAATAAATGTTTCCACAGAAATGCCCTTTCTTCTAAGCGTGAAGCGGCACTTTGTTGAACACCAGCTACCACAGCGGCCGGGTGGGCAGGAAACCGCGCCGCGTGGCTGATCTGAGCTGAGTCACACGGCGGAGTGGGTTTGCAGGGAGGCTTTGCTGGGCAGGTCAGTGCCCGCCCTGGCGTCCAGCAGCGCTGTGCTGATGAGGTGCGTCCCGCCTGCGGCCGCATGACCAAGCCATACAAAATGGAGGGATGTGCTCCTCCCCACGCCTGGCCTTCCACACGGCTGGGGACACACTGGCCCCCCAGGCGGCCTCCGGCCCCTCCCGCCCCGATGGCCCCCCAGTGGCTGCAGCAGGCAGAGGCCTCCAAGGCCATGGACACACACCACACACCACGCTCACGCACTGCGCGCACGCCACACAGGTGCACACACTGCACACGACACACATGCACATCACAGACACATTCTACACACACCACACGCACACCACGCAACACACCCCACACGCACCTGACACACCACACACACGCACCACACACACCACACATGTCACACACCACACACACTACACCACACACACACCTCACACCACACACACACCTCACACCACACACCTCACACACACACCACACACCTCACACACACACACACCACACAGCTCACATGGAC
>RJWH01006365.1:0-56567 GCA_004363575.1 Solenodon paradoxus
CCCCACAGCAGGGAGGAGGTCCCCACTGAGTGTGCCCAGGAAAAGCCCATCCTTCTATCCAGGGCTTGGGGGTGCTAGAGCCCCCGCGCCCAGGTCCCCTGGGCAGGGTGGGCTGAACCCATGTCTCTCCAAACAGTGATTTATTTCGGAATTAAGTGTATTACACTGAGAAGTTGCCAGTTCCGTCCTGCCAACGTGCATGGGAAATCTGGCTAATTGAATATATTATGCAATGTAGCCTTGATTGTTGGGAATGAATCAGTTTAATTATGGTGAGAATCACGCATGATAATTAACATTACAGCTCTAAATCAGAGAGGGGGGCTTTCCTGCCCCCCACCCCGGCAGACTCACAGAGGGACCCCGGGAGCGCCAGGGCCCAGAGCCAGCAGAAGTGGCCACCGGCCCCACCCCAGTCCACACCGCTCCCTCCTGGGGAGACGGCGCTCCGCTCCCCGATGCCTTAGGCTTTGCACTTTGCGGCCAGCAGGGTTCTGTCTTCTTCTGCCCCTACTGGACCGGACACTGTGGGTGGGAACAGCAGTAGAAACAGACTGGGGGCTGGCTAGAGGGAGGGTGCATGGCCAGAACCCAGGTTTGCCTTCTGCCAGGCCCCGCCTCACACAAGGCTAGGGTCCAGGGTGGCCACAGAAACTCCAAATAAATCCTGGGAAGCCCAAGCCCAAGGGGATGGAGAGCAGCAGGTGGCAGGGAGAGGTGGCCTGTGAGCAGATTCCAGAGACCTGGCTGGGGGAGAGCAGTGGGCGCAAAAACCTGCCATGTGGACAGGGTGCCCTGGTGACAGAAGAGGCTGGCAGGATGCCAGGGACCTGGGCCCAGCTTTGCTGGCCTCATCTCCTGAATGTCCCTCATCACGAGGCCCTTTCACTATGTGTCCCTGGCCAGCCTGCGGGGGACAGGGCCTGAGGGGTGGTTCTGGAAAGGGTGACAACATCCTCAGGCCCCAGAAGTGCTCACCAGCCTCCTGTCCAGGCATGTCCCAGCACCCTCACAGCCCCAGCCCCGAGCCACCACCTCCTGGACATGACAGAGTCCTAAAGGTGCCCTCGGGGACAGCTCCGATTCGGGACAAGGGGCTATATCCACTATCTCCGCTGGGCAGAGACTCTGGACACAGGTCCCCAGCTTCGCTCCCCAGTCTGGAAGCCCACAGGCCTGCCCACGGACCACCTGAAGACCCTGCCCCTCCCCTCCACCTTCCTGGGGAGGTCTGATCAGTGGCTCTGCCTTCAGGATCCCGCACCAGGTGGGCTCAGCGCCCCTGCGGCCAGCTCCCTCCATAAGTCTTCAAGGTCAGGGCCAGCCACCCACAGGACTAGGCCCTCCCTGGGCTGTGAGGTCAGGGACCCGGCGGGCACAGGAGCTGTGTCCGAGAATACCCAAGCAATGGAGGGCAAGGCGCAGGCAGCCACGGCCTCTGGTTCCATTTTAATTTCATTTCCCTGATGAAAGGAACAGGATCAATCAGCTGACCGACTGGTTAGCAAGGTGTCCCCATTTGCATGCTTAAAAGACACCAGGGCGGGGGCGGCTGGGTGATGGGTGGACGCACTCCTGGCTGATTGAAGCCAGCTCCTTTCCGCTAAAGGGAATTTAATTTCCAAGTGTTCACTCGGAATAGATTGCGACCGCCCCCAGGACGTGTGCCCCAGCCTTGGGAAGGTGTCTTTAGCGGGGAGATGCGCGTGCTCAGTCACCTCCGGTCAGTGTCTCTGTCCAGCTGCAGGCCAGCCCAGGTGGTATTGATTTCTAAATGCTGGAGGCTTCCCAGAGGCTGCGAGTCCCCATAGCAGTGACAGACGATGGCCCTGTGGCGTTTCTGATTTCCCGGGAACCAGACTGCAAGACCCCCACATTTGCTGGGAGCCCCGCATGCACCTCCACCCCGGGGTAGGAGGGGCCCCAGAATTCGGGGGTGCACCGCCTGCCCCGAGCCACTCACGGCCACCGGCCCATCCTCCACCTGGTCAGAGCACACAAGCCCCCTGCCTCCAGTCCAGCTTCCACAAGAGGGGTCGGGACAGCACTCCTTGGCTGTGTCCCCTCTTGGACTATGCTTCGTGCTATCCTGGAGGTGAGTCAGGAGAGGTGTCATGAGCCCTGAAGCTCTGAGGGAAGGTCTGCGTGGAGCTATCCCAGGGGACACTATGACCGACTTTGTCACTCTGTCCCCTACTGGACAAGATCATCTTTCGGCTGTGAGGGTGACGTCAGTCAGCCTCTGCTCAGGACAGGGGCCTGCACAACACCTTCCACCGCCAGGATCAGGGTTCTACCTGGAACAGCAATTTGGACCCAGCACTCTGTCTGTGACAGGGATTAGGGCTCAGTCTGATGGGGATCAGGACTCAGTCTATGAGAAGGATCAGAGCTCAGTCTGTGACACAGATTTGAGTAACACATATCTGAGCTATCTGGGACAGGATAGCGGTTCAGTCTATGAGCAGGATCAGGGCTCAGTGTGGGACAGAGATCTGAGCTCAGTCTGTGAGAGGAATCAGGTCTCAGTCTGTGAGAAGGAGCAGGGCTCAGTGTGGGACAGGGATCTGAGCTCAGTGTGTGAGAAGAATTAGATCTCAGTCTGGGACAGGGATCAGGGCTCTTCTGGAATAGGGACTGAACACAGTCTGAGAGGGATCTGAGCTCAGTCTGTGAGAAGAATTAGGACTCAGTCTGGGACAGGGGATGTGAGCTCAGTCTGTGAGAAGGATCAGGGCTCAGTGTAGGACAGAGATCTGAGCTCAGTATGTGAAAAGAATTAAATCTCAGTCTGGGACAGGGAGCAGAGCTCTTCTGGAACAGGGACTGAACACAGTCTGAGAGGGATCTGAGCTCAGTCTGTGAGAAGGAGCAGGGCTCAGTGTGGGACAGGGATCTGAGCTCAGTATGTGAGAGGAATCAGGTCTCAGTCTGGGACGGGGATCTGAGCTCAGTCTTCAAAAAGGATCAGATCTCAGTCTGGGACAGGTATCAGGGCTCTTCTGGAACAGAGACTGAACACAGTCTGAGAGGGATCTGAGCTCAGTCTGTGAGAGGAATTAGGACTCAGTCTAGGGCAGGGATCAGAGCTTAGTCTGAGACAGAGATCAGGGTTCACTGCCCTTGTACCCACTCCCTGAAGGGCCAGTTGGTAGATGATCTCTGGATCTCAGGACGAGCTCTGAGACCGAGGCAGGTGCATGTCCTGGCCTGCCATGGCTCATCTGCAGGTGGGGCATGGAGCAGCCCCGAGTCTGGGCTGGGACAGTGTCCCCCTGAGGGCTTCCTCAGCCCCTGTCTCTGATGATGCCAGGGCCCCGTGAGCGCAGGAGCTCCCACTGGGAGGGACAGCGGGTTGGCACTGGGCATTTGGTAGGTCGATGTCTAATCCAGGGGCTGATCCCTCCTGGCCCGCACTGATACATTGGGCGCCTCTGTGACCTGGGCGTGGGCTGGGAGGGTGTCTCTCGCCCTCTCCAGGTCAGCTGAAGACCCAGAGGGAGGAACGGGGCCTTCTGTGGGCGAGGCTGATGTGGAGCAGGCAAGGAGGTGGCAAGTGTGAGCACCTGGGGTCCCAGCGGTCCACCCCTCCCATCCCCGGCCTGAGGGGCCCTAGCCAAGGTCAGGACCCGCCAGAGGGCAGAGCAGGGGCTGGAGGGGCCAGTGTGGGAGGCCTCTTCAAATGACCCCGAGCTCCTGGAAAGTTACTAAGCAAACGGCCTGGTGCGGCCTGGAATGTCACAAGGCCGTGCAAACGAGGGGCAGGCCAACAAGCGGGTGGGGTGCCATCTGCTGAAACCAGCCCCAGCTGACTACGCAGGGTGGCCTCAGCAGCACTGACCGGCAGCAGCGGGCAGCACGCGGGGGCAGGTAGTGGGGGCGTCCACTCTTGGTATTTTGTAGACTTAGGACGACCCTCGCGCCTGACTTTAACCATCAGGGAAAAGGTGGAGAATTAAAAGGCAGCGGCAGCAACAGTCACCACGTGACTCATCAGTGGCCCTGGGCGCAAACGTCCCCGGGAGCAGTGACACAGGTGTTCACGTGATTAGTCACAGCAGCCAGAGTGCAGTCGGCCCCGTGTCCACACGCAGCCGCCGGACAAACACAGGTCTGTGCATACTGTCCTCCGTCGGCGGAATGAGCCCCTGGAGCAGAGGTTCCGGAAGGGGGCATGGGGGCAGCTGGGGGCAAAGCTAGAGCGCAGCCTTTTCTTCTTCTGAAAACAGATTTAGGTGCGCTCCGGGGGAGCAGCGGTTGGTCAGTCACCTCTGAAGACGCATAGGCCAAACCCCCCTGGGTTCGAGTCCTGGGTCCTAGGAGAAACCACCAGTGTGAATAACCAAATACAAATAAAATAAAGTGCTTCCTCCTCCTCTGCACTTTTCCTTTAAATAGAAGAATGCAGATTTTACTTTTAAGAGCATTTTTAGATGCACGGCAAAATTGAGAGAAAGCAGGAAAGCAGGGTTTCCCACTGGCCCCCATTGCCGTGTGTCGCTGTGGACAGGGCTGCACGGGCCTGCCAGCACTCAGCACTGACACCAGGTCCTGCTGCTCCGCAGGTTCAGACACGTGCCCAGTGGTGTGTCTGTCATTGCGACCTCACGCGGAGAAGCCCCAATCCCGAAAACCTCCAGGCTCTGCGGGTCATCCTCTTCCCTAACCGGCGGCCGTCCCACCCTACCACCGTCCCGTGTCTGCCTTTCCCAGCTCTCGCCTGGTTGGGATCTCATCTAAGTGGCCACCCCCGCCCCCATCGGACTGACTGCAGCGCGACGGGGAGTCTGACCCAGGTGCGCAGGGCGGCCACCGACAGACAGCCACGTGCCGCCCACCTGCCCGCGGGTGCCTCCCCTCACGGCGTCACGCCACTCTTTCTCGCCGGAGAACTCTGCAGTCTGCTTTCCTTAGGACTTTCCAATGCATGTCACGCGCTGGCCCCACGGCGCACGCACAGCACCTGAGCGCAGCCCCACGGTGGGAGCACGTGACTTTGACGGCATCCCCGGCTCCCCGACACGGACCCCGCACCCTAGTCTGGTCTCTTGTTCCCGTTTCTGTTTCCGCGCATCAGTGAGATGGCCCGGTGCGTCCTCTCTGACTGCGCTCACCAGCGTCCGTCCACAAGGCCCATCCGTCTCTTGCAAAGGCTGAGCTTCTTTCCCGGGGGCTGAATGGTGCTCCAGTGTTGGCGGGACATCCCTCCGTCAGTCCATTGCTGGACACTGGGGCGCGTGTGTCTGGCCGCTGAGCACGGGGAGGGGGTGCAGGTGCCCCTTGGAGAGCATTTTCATTTCTCTTGGCTGTGTCCCCACGTGGCTCACGTGGAGTCCGTGTCTAAATTCCGGGGCCCCGCGGCACCGTCTTCCAGGATGGCGGCAGCACTTACACTGACCACGGCCGGCACAGTTCCCCCTCAAGCCCAACAACACCAGTGAGTGCTGGTCTCGGGGCGCCAGGCTCCCCTCGTTTGGTCCAGATGGCCTGACTGCTGCCTTACGTGTGGTGACGCCAGCTCCTCCGCGTCCTCACATCCACGCTCCTTTCTGCCGGCACTGGGGGCCATTCCGCGGCCAGAGGGAGCACAGCTCCTGGCCACTCGCCTACAGAGGGGCGTTCTCGGGAAGCTGAGGACAGCAGCTCTGAGCATCTGCGTGTCGGTTCTGTGTGGGCCTGTTTCCGGCTCCCTCGGGAAACGCCCAGGAGCGTCATTCTGGCTGGGACGGCGGGTGTGCTGGCTTGTTGGAGGCCAGGCCCATCTTCTGGGTTCATCCTGGATGAGTGTGGGGCCGAGTGGGGAGGGTCCTGAGCTGCTTCCGGAGGGCTGCCTGTATCTCAGTAAAGCTGTTTCGACAGAACCGGCAGAGCCGGCAGGCCGGGCAGGAGGCCGGGCTCCTCTCCTGGGGCAGGCAGCCCGGCACCCACTGGGGAGGGGCCAGATGGTGCGGCCCCTCGGCTGTCCCGCGGGCCCCGGGGAACCGGCCGGCCGTAATCAGTGCCGGTGACAGGCTGAAAGGGCAGATTAAAAGCGCTAGAGGGACCTCCACGGGTCGGGGTCAATAAATCTTGCCGGCCGCACGGCCTCCCTCCCGCTCCGTTCAGCAATCTGTCCGGCTGCCTTTCAGCAGCCCGCTGTCCCCTATTACCCCAGGGGAAGAGCCACAAATCACTGTGACAGACCAATCAACAGGCCGGGAGGTTTCACACGCGCCTCCTGAAGGACGACCCTCCCTCAGCAGCGCATCGGAATAAATCTCTTCAAAACTTTCCAGGGCCGCCTCTCCTTCTGCCCCAGGGGCCAGTGGTCACCCTGACACCCGCTGGCCGGTGCCTACACGCTGCCCTGCCCGCCTGGCTGTGCTGTTGTCCACCCGGGTCTCTGATGGACACAGCTGCCTGGATCCAATGACAGAGACTGGTCCCCATGGCCAGGAAGTCACCCTCGGCCCGCCCGCCAGGCCCAGCAGTGGACACCAGCACCCCTCGGCCCACGGCCGGAGTGCCTTGCTCAGCAGGAAGAAAGAGCTTCGTCAAATAATTCATAGGAAACTTAAAACACTCCGACACCAAGAAATTGCAAATGGGGAAATATGATGGATTGTGGGTTGAAAGAAGGCGACTTCTACAGGCAAAATTGATCCCTCGGAAAATGTTTTTGTCTGCTATGAAAAATGGGCAATATCTAACTCGGGCTCGAGAGCTATAATCCCGAAAATAATTTGCTTTTGATTTCCTCTTAGTCTCTGCTGCCCCTCTTCCCGCCGGTGGAGGGGCTGGGCTGCCAGGTGCGGGGGCCACCCCACCCTGGCGAGGGGGCTTCAGTGCCCTCATTCAAGGGGCTGAGCCAGCATAGTGGGTGCCCAGCCTGCGCCTCAGGGCCTCTGGCCGTCCACATCTTGGCGTTTCCTGTCGGCTGCCCCCAAGCTGGGGGCCGGCACGACCTGTCCCACAAGGGCACACAGACACCTGTCAACCTGGAACAAGGGCTGCCTAAGCTGTCCCCCTGCATACAGGGAAACTGAGGCCAGAGGGCTGTGGTCAGAAGAGTCAGAGTGAGCTCAGCCGGGAGCCAGGCACTGTGGGGGTGCGCGGGCCTGGCTCAGCCGTCGGATGTCCTGGGAGCGTCTGCACCCTGGACGAGGCCCCGTGATGGATGGAGCTTCGAGCCCTGGGGCCACCGCCCAGCCAGGACTGTGCCCCACAAAGGTCCGCAGGCAGCCCTGATCCCCCAGGCCCACTGAGTGAGGTGTCCAGTGGGGGGACGGCCCCAAGCTCAGCGGGGGAGGCTGGGGAAGGAAAGAAGCGGCGCTGAGCCCGCTTCCCGCCAGCACTTGCCACCCTTCGTGGGGAACGATACTCATCTCTCAGGACCTGCAAGGTCCACCATCAGACTGGAGTTGCTGATGAAAGGATAGAAGGCTGCTGGGACAGCAAGGTGGGGGCCATGGTCCTGCAGCCCCCACTTTCCCGAGACGCGGGGCGGCTGTCCATGGCCATGAGCAGGCGTTTAGTTGGCAGGTCAGGGGTCACCTGGGTGCCTCCGTTTCCTTCAGGTCCCAGAGGGCCTGTGCTTTTCCTCTGCCGAGTGACCAGCCACGGGGAGCTGCACCCGTGGGACGAAGGCGCCGGGGCCACTTTTGACCCACAGGCTTGTGGCCCGGCTGGCCAGCCCGCCCCACACCTGAGAGGGCACAGGCCAAGCCTGCTCTGGGCCCGCTGGCTGCGGGGAAGCCCAAGTGATGAGGGACCCCAGGACCCAGCCGCTTCCCTTTCGGCAGCTGCGGGCAGAGCCAAGGGCTTGTCCTGTCTGTCAGTGCGGGGCCACCCCCTTCTGCTGCACTGAATGCGTGACTGGCTTGGAGACCTCTGCAAAGAGCTATGCGACCAACCCGCCCACGTGTGTCCTGGGAAGACACTGGGGACCAGGCCCCGGGCCTCGAGGTCGGGCAGGGCCAGTGGAGTGAGTGCCAGGGAGTTCCCTGCCCCGCATCCAACACAGGAGCCGCCACCCTGGGCACCGTAAGGACCCCTCGCCGGTTCCCCCCAGCCTCCCACACGTGGATCTGCTGGGACCGACCACCAGGGGCATTGCTCCTCCCAGGGCGCCGGGCCGTCATGTTTCCACCGCCTCTGGACGAAGGACTGAGCAGCCTGTGGCTGGGAGCAGCTGCCGCCTGCGGACCTGTGTCTCTCCCGCAGCAACTCTCACCTGCGGCCCGCACACTCCTCCTCCCCTTACCGTCCAGGATGGCAGTACAGCAGCGTCCGTATGGCACCCCGTATGGCCCGGCCATGGAGCACAGCTGCTTCCTGACGTCAGCGCTGCGGGTGGGGGGCTCAGAGAGGGCTTGTCAATGGGACCTTGGAGCCAGGAACACGGGCACAGCCCCCCACAAGGTTGGACCAGATGACTGCGTCTGCAAACCCTTCCTGGGGACTGCTGGCCATGAGCCGGGCCTTGGGTCCCCGGGCCAGCAGTGCAGGCTGTGTGTTCCTCCCTGGAACAGGGGGCCTGGGGCCACCAAATGTCCCACTTGCTTCCTGGAGATGCAGCTTAGCTGTCCCTCCTGCAGGGTAGTGACCCCACTGCCTCAGGGGGCTGTGGGCTGCATTTGGCCGGATCCCCTGTGGCTCTCCCCTGTGGCCTCTGGAGCCAGCAGGAGCGTGGGTTCTTCCCACAGGGCTCACAGGGGCCATGGACTAGGCCTGGCTGCAGTGCCGGCGACACAGCCCTGAATGGCTGGACACCCAGGCCCAGGTGGGAGGTGGGAGGGGAGGGCGGCGTGGTGTGGCCAAGCCCAGACTGGAAAGGCCTGTGGGACCAGGGGGCCTGGGTCAGTGTTCCCACCTGCTGGGCCTGGGTCTGGGCACCTCCGGCCTCCCTCTGCTCCGGGAGAGAACGAGGAGTCACTGGGGTCAGAGGGAGAGTGGCCTGGTGTGCTGTCAGGGTGGACGGGGTGGCCCCTGGCAGGGCGGGCTCCCAGGCCTCAGCTCCGGTCACTGGGAGGGGCGGCGGGCGGTGCACGCTGATTATATTAGACAGACCGCTATCGACCCGGCCCTGCTTATCCCTGGTGCCTCATTTCAATAAACAGCAGTTTGAAAGAATTAGCCAGGCTCGGGCACTGCCGCCCGCTCTTCCTCCGCATTTGTCAGGAACGGAAGATTTATGAGGATCCGAGTGGGGCTCGCTCGTTCCGGGCCCTCCTGTGGGCCTGCCAAGCGGGGCCCAGTGGGGCGGGCAGAGGCTGCGGCGCCCAGGGCCTGGGGCCGGGGAGCCCCCTGAGGCGGCCTGGGCAGGGGGGAACCGCTGGGGCGCACTCCTGGTGACGGGACCCACATCTGCACGGTCCAGGGGTGTGTACACACACGCGCTGGTGTGCGGTGGCGCTGCGAATGGAGGTACAGTGCTACATTGTATCACACGACAATTTTATCTCCTTCCTTTTACCCACTGCAGTCTTTTCCCAAGCTATTCAATATTGAAAAATATGTCTCCAACAGCCGTGAAGTCCTCAATGGATTAGCCATATCATAAAACCCTTAAGAGTCTCCCTGGCATTCAGACGTCAGGGCGAGGCTGTTTCCTGGCTCTTTGAAACGAGGCTGCTCGCGCTCCAGGCCCGAGGGTCCCTGCCGGCCGCCCCTGCCCCTCAGGCCTGCCACTCTGGGGGACGGTATGACGTGGCCCGCTGGCGCTGCAGACCTGAACGCTGCCGTCCCGCCGTCGTGGGCATGGCCCACGGCACTTGCTACACGGGCCCCACTGCACCACTGACGCCTCTGTCCCAGCCCTGCCCAGTCTTCCATGTGCTTTCCTCGGCGCCTTCGGGGCCTCGCGTGCTGTCCCTTTCATGGCTGAGTGGCGGCCACTGGCTTCTGCTTGGAGTCTACACTCACATCAGTTAATCACGGCCGAACACCGGCTCTGCGTCCATCTGCGCCGTGCCCCGTCCACTCGTGTTCCGCCTTCGCCTGATAAGTGGAGTCTGTTTTAGACAAAGGTGCAGCAGGAATGCAGGCAGGAGGAGAGGAGGAAGAAGCGTTTCACTTTGTTTTATTTGCTTGCTCACCCCGGCTGTTCTCCTGGCCCGGGATGTGAACCCATGTCCCTGGGAGGCACATGGACTGCGCTGGCCGGAGGTAGAGGACGCAACCCCTCCGCACCAGGGCGTGCCGTGGACTCACCGAGGATTCTGATTTCGTGCTCTGCTTTGTGGGCACACTAGTGTGGTCATCCTTGCTTCTGTGTTTTTCAAGGTTACCGGGAGGGCCCATCGGCACCTTTCACTGCCCAAGTGGTCCTACGCCCTCCGCCGAATCCGCCCTCCTGCCCACAGCTGGTGCTTCGCATCCCACCTCCCCCAGGAGACCCCGACATTTTTAAATGAATGATTTTGGAAGATGTTTCGACGAAAAGGAAAACACCTTCTGCAGTGCATTTACTCCACGGTATTAGACCCCTCGTTCCGGGCACTTTCCGGGTGTAGTGGCTTCTCTTTAGTGGCAGGAGCGTGGGCAGAGGCGGGCGTCCTGAGACGGTTCAGGGCGCGTTTCCTGGGAGGCGAGCGAGCCGTGATGGCGTGGACGCGAGCTGGCTGGGCAAGCCTTCCCGCTCAGGAGGGCTTCTGCTGCCCCCCAGAGGGCACAGTGCCAGGCCCACGGTGTCGGCACTGCCGCCCTCTGTCCGTGCGGACGCCCCTCCTTGCGGCCTGGATTCCTGGTGCGATGCGGACTCCCCTCCATATGCTCGTCTGTCCAGTGGGGACACTGAGGCGGTGGTCCGCAGGGACGCCACGGCTTGGAGGCAGGCGCACAGCCCCCCAGTGCTGGCCCGCACTTGGGCCCGATGGTCTCAGGAGGGTCGGACGGCAGGGCCGCTGCTGTTCCCGCAAGGGGTGTGAGGAGGCTGTGTGCAGGCGGCAAGAGAGCGTTTATTTCTTCCTGACGTGAAAATGACGGCCTGACAGCTGCATAAAGGAATCATGGAAACCGGGGTTCTGGGGCTGCAGAAGTCCAGCCTTCTGCAGGGAATGGGGTCCTGGCCTCCTGGGGAGCGTCCCCATCTCTCTGACTTTCAGGGCAGATCCCTAGGGGTTCACTGAATGTCCCTGCAGAGGCCGGAGCTGGCTCCCTGCAGGAGGACCCCCATGCCCGCACCCACGCAGAGGGCTGCCTCCTCCCACGCACCCCAGCCCCTGCCCAGACCCCAGGGCTCACGCCCCTCCTGAAGAAGAGAGCCCTGGGCGTCCCGGGCCCTGGAGGGGAGCAGTCGGCCTGGGACCAGCAGGGAGGGCCTGAGCAGCTGAGCGACCCTGTTAGGGCCGAGTCCCGGGAAGGCAGAGGGTGGCTGGGGAAGGGAGAGGGACCACCAGGCTGCGGGCAGAGGGCCCGTGCCCATTTCCGCGCCCTCCTGCAGGCAAGGCCGCGGCCCTTGGGATGATGGATCGCAGAAGCCGCCCTGAGGCAGCAGATGTGGGCTGCACTTGGCCTCAATCGCTCCCCCGGGCCCCGATCGATGGCAGCCCGTGCGTCTGAGCGGCCCATGATGAATGACTCAGGATTGATTTTCACTTAATCGACAATTTGGTGGACCTGTTTACAAAATCTCAGGTTGGGCTGGGCGTGCTCGGAAGTATGTGTGCCAGCAGGGACAGCCCGGCTCAGACAGCGTGGCCACTGCCAACACTGAGCCGGGCACTGGCAGGGAGCTCACGGTCTGCCCGGGGCCTCAGGCGAGTACAGGCTGGCCGCAGGGATGGGGAAGCAGGGTCAGACCCCAGGTGGCGGTCACCCCTGGCTCGGCCCGGTCTGCTGCACCCAGGCAGGGCCTCTCAGCCTCGGGATCCTATGCTGTAAGGCCTGCCCAACCCTGCAGAGCATCTTACTGCCTCAGCCCCTGAAAGCCTGCCCTGCCCTGCCTGGGGCACACCGGCCACTGCTCTTCTCCAGCGGCCGCCTCGCCGGCAGGGGCTCCACCAGTCACCCAGGCCTCAGAGCACCTGCCACAGCCCGGGCACCCTCCCCGCAGCCCGCTGGGCTTTGCTTCCAGTGAGTGCCCACTGCTGACCCCTGGGGGCCCCAGATGGTCACCCACAGGCGGGGTCCGCTGTCTGCAGCCCAGCCTGGCAGTGCCACACACAGCTTGTCACAAGGACCCTCGACAGAGGCCTTGCGCTCACCTCTGCCTCCACCCTGAACTCATTAGCAGGTCCCAGACGTGGGATGTAACAGGACCCCCGGTAATCCCCTCTGGAGCGCCCCAGACAAAAGCCAAATTAAGTGGACAGAATCGCCTTGGAGAGGCTAGGAGGCTGGAATTCACTCCCCAGGAGCAAACAAAGAGTGTTCTCTTCTCAGATGCAGGCTGCAGGGATCTGATTTCCATCCTGTGCAATTCAATGCCACCCAGGAACCTGGGACCGTTCCCGCTCCTGCCAACAAGAGAACTCCCGACTCCGGGGCCGGATCCAAGGTCCTTTGCAAAGCCACCAGCAGCTGGGTCACGGCCCTACTGCCCACCACACCTGCGCCCACCAGCACCTGCACCCAGACGCCACACCTGTCTCCCAGCACCCACACCTGCCCCCCCACACTCACGCCTGCCCCCCAACACTGACACCTGTCTCCCAGCACCCACGGCTACCCCGCAACACCCACACCTGCTGTCTGGATGCTGGGTAGACAGGCTTGGGTGGGGGCCTGGGGGCTGTGGGGAGGGGGGTCTCTTCCGCCGTTGATGCTCCCAGGCCTCTGAAATCTGCTCCCCAGGCTGCGCCCCCAGCCTTAGAGCAGCACCTTGACTGGAGGGTGTGGGTGAAGGGGCTGGGGGGACAGCGTGCCTTCGAAGTCAGCGGGACGTGACCTTGGACCTGGCTCCGTGCCCAGCTCCCGGTGAGCTCGAGGCGGTCACCCCGCAAGTCCCTGCCTCCGCTGCCCACCAGGTCACCGGGCTGGGCCGCACTCATAGACACGGGTCCAGCCACTTGCCGGAGAGTGTCGGGGTGGGAAGGCAACACTGGCGGCCCGTCGGGATTGCCGAGGGCTGCATAGGTCTTCATCTTCCACCCAACCCAGCTCCTGGGAGGTGTGGGTGCTGGAGCCCTGGTTGGGGGTGGGGGTGGCAGGGACACAAACCTGGAAGGACAACCCTCCCTCCCCACCGAGGGGTGTGAGGACTGGGAACTCTCCTCCATCAGACGCTGGCTCAGGTCCCAGGTCCCCCGACACTGGGGGCCGTCTCTTTGCGAGCAGGAAAGGGCCTGTGGGCTTGGCCCTGGCCCGGGGCCCCTGGCTGTGGGGGCCTCGCTCTGATTCAAATCCAGAGCCTGTGGTCAGCAGGGAGCCCCTAGAGCTCGGAGGAGGACTCCCTGGAGGCCTGGTGACAGCACAGTCTCCCACAGTCCTCCAGGCAGGGACAGCTGTCCCCTCACAGAGGCCACGGAGGCTGGGAGGCCGGGCACTCACAGCCCCGGGGTCTGCACAGGTGTGTGGGGCCCTAGTCCACGACCGCTGTCCCATCGGATGCAGTGGGGCTGTGATGGACACAGAAGCCACTGAGGACGGAGTAGGGACTGGGCTGAGGCCACCCACCCAGAAGCACCTGCGTCCAGGCTGGGAGAAAGGAGGACCCCGTTCTGGGAGTCAGCGGGGGAACGCGGTCACCAGGCCTGGCCCGTGGCTTTTCCCCAGACCCGGGGGTCAGTTCCCGCTGTTTCAGCCCCTCGTGTGTGTCCTTCGTCTCAGTGGCCCCAGGACACTGGCAGGGGACCCACATGTGTCCTGAGGCCGCGTGTCTGCCCGGAGAGCAGCCGTGCCACCCACAGCAGGCCCGGCAGCCTCTACCTGTGAGGGTCCTAACAGGGCAGAAAGCAGACGGACGAGCTGGATGAAGAGGACAGAGTTCAAGTTTCTTGTTGCTGGCAGCAGGACGTGAAGACCGCGGTCAGTGGAGGGGCCAGCTGTGATGGAGGGGACACCAGGCCGGCGAGCCTGGAGCCTGGCCAGGCCCATCTGTTGTCTCCAAGGCCTGAGGGTTCCAGACTAGCACGGGGTCAAGATGACCTCAAACTTCTTCAGCCTAAAATATGCATTAGGCCCGGGGCCTGTTTGGGTGCCCTGTCCGCACCCCATCACGTGCTTTCCCTGGCCCGGGCTCAGCCCCACGGCACAGGCCTGGACCATTTCCAGTGGTGCCAGGTGGCATGAGTCTCTGGTAGGACCAGGGAGATGGGCAGACAGCTGAGTCCCCGTCCAACAGGCCCGGGTTGGGAAGACGGGATGGAGACCAGCAGATGCAAAGGCCCTGAGGCAGACACAAGGAAGCCTAGTTGTAGGGGCTGGGGACTGATGGCCGGCTGGAGGGGCTGCACGTGCAGCCAGGCCTGCCAAGGACACGATCCTGCCTCTTCTTGTCCTACCACTGCTACAGCTGTGCCCTTTGTGAGCCCCAGTCAGGGCAGGCCTCCTCCCAGGGGGCAGGAGGACAGACATTGTGGAAGCGGAGAGCGCTCCTCCGAGGTCATCTGTCTGAGCAGCGGGACAGCAGGCCTCGAGGGCTGGACGGGACCAGCCAGCCCACCTGCCAGCTTGGTGTCCCCAGCATTTCTCCAGTGAGACAGGGGAGGGCCAACCAGAGAGAAGACCTTCTCCCAGGGCTGCTCCCAGCCCTGTGCTCCCCGGGACTCGGTGTCCAAGAGTCTCTGCTCCTCGCCAGGCCACTTCCTGCCTCCCTTCCATCCTGAGCGCCTCTGAGCTCAGCACAGGGACACAGGCGCACTTGTGTTCCAAGGGCGTGAGAACCTCCGGCGCCTGGGCCTCGGCCCCTCACCAGCGGGGGCCCGGGGATGGCTCCCTCCCCCCGAAACAAAAACTACCTAAGCCAAATAGATGGGCTTCCAAGGAGGCTTTGAGGGGCGACTCCCCGGAATGCAATCAGCCAAAAAGGCCGGAGCTTGCAGGAGATCCGATCCATCAGTGTAATGGCCCTGCCGCCGCGGCCCCGGGCTTTGTCTCGGGTGCCAGCACCTAAGCCCGGTGGGAATGTAGCTCCAGGCCTGTTGACGAGCTGCAAAGGCCCGGCTTTCTCTACCTGCAGGTCTCGTCCCAGGCAGAGTTCTCCCGCTTCCCCAGGAGTGCTCGCGCCCAAGGCTGTACATGTCGGTGCTCCAAGTGTGAAGCCCGCTCTGGTCCCCAGCAGAGTGCACGGTGCCAGGTGCGGGGGAGCCCGGTGTCACCGTGTGACCGGTCCCAGGGCACCCTCGCCCCCGGGCCGCCAAGTGCCTAGGGTCGGGCAACCTTGACGGTCCTCCAGCCCCAACCCCACGCAGCACCGCGGGCCATGTTCTCACTGGTCCTAGGAGCCCGGCTCAGTGCCCGGCAGTCCAGCGTGGCCCAGCCTCAGGGCCACCCAGAGCTGTGGAGACTGGTAGCGCTGCCCTCGCCCTCACGTCCTCCCCTCATGCACGAGGTAGCACGAGACTCTGAGTGTCCGGTCTGGCACAGAGCTGGAAGCGGCCGAGCTGAGGCCGCCCTGCCACCTGCTCCCGCCGGGCCCACTGGTGGCAACGGTCACCCAGGATCCCAAGGCTGCCCCTGCAGGGCCTGGCCAGACAGCTCTGTCCATCGGCAGCCATGACCTTGACAGGACAAGCTGGGTTTCATTCTTGATCACACCCAAGATTTCTAGAAATGTTAGACCGAGCGCCAAAAGGCCCGCGGGTGCTGGGGGAGCCGAGGGAACCCAGCCTGGCGGCTCTGCCCGCTCTCGGGCGGTGCGGGTGAGGGGAGGCGGTGGGGGCGGCGGGGAGCCACTCGCCTTGGACAAACGCGGTGACCTAAGGCAGAGCGGGAGCACCAACCTTTTCATCGAGAAAGATTTAATTTATTGGGAGTGCAGAGTCACAAATCACAGGCTTGGAGATTTATGGCCTCCAGGAGCAGAATTGACCACAGCACTCCAGGCCCTGCTCACTGCGCTAATAAAGTTGAAAATGTAAATATGCCAGCCGGCCCGGGCGCCGTGGGCAGAGCACGCGCGTGTGGAGGGCGTAGCGTGACGGCGGGCACCTCGTTTGGAGGGAGGCCCTCCGCCCGGGTTTCTCACTCAGGAGCCAGCAGGCCGTGGACTGGGGCCGGGAAGCTGGTCCTCACCTTGTCTGGACTCTGCCCGCTGCTGGGCACCATGGGGAGTGGGGACGGGCGGGGCCGCACGGGGCTGCTGGACGCCTAACACCTCCGGGAGCAGCTGGCAGTCCCGTGATGGCCCATGAGGACTGGACAGGGCCGTGCCCAGGTCGGGGCCGTGGGCACGAGGGTTAGCCAGGAGCCCCGGGCTCTGTCCCCTAGCGTCCCACAGGCAGGGAGGCCTCAGGCCCGCTCTCAGATGGACAGAACCCTGTCCTCGCGGGGCCCCCCTGCCGCTCCGCGCGCTCAAAACTCAGCCCTCCAGGTCCCCAGGGAGCAGCCCCAGAAGACCTTCACTTGGGATCCATCCGAGGGACCCACACGTGTGGCCGCTGCGCATCCATGGGCCCCGCTGAGGACCCGCTCACACCCACACTGGCCAGGTTCTCTGGTGCAGGGCAGGCGGCGTTCAAGAAACCTGTCCCCGTCCATCCTGCGAATAGTCCTCTCAGCCCCCAGAGGGGAGCCCCGCTCGGCAGCCGGCTCGGGCTCCTGTCCACTCCCCCAGGCAGCTCCCCCAACAGCACCTGGACCGCGGGGGACGTGCAGGCTGCGTCCAGTGTCCCCCAAGTCCTCCTGGGCCTGCCTCTGCCCGTCTGCTCTCAGACTGGGAGGTGCCCCTGTGCTCTGCCCCGGCCCGTCCCTTCCACGCAGCGCCCCCGCCGTCAGGACCAGGCCTT
Source organism: Solenodon paradoxus (assembly GCA_004363575.1). Lineage (NCBI taxonomy): Eukaryota > Metazoa > Chordata > Mammalia > Eulipotyphla > Solenodontidae > Solenodon > Solenodon paradoxus. Next base: position 16,869 of record RJWH01006365.1, read on the forward strand.
CCTCCCACTCCACCAAGGTTCCAGGTTGAGGGTCCTCCTTCGACCCCGTCCTGCCTGGACACGGGCTCTGTGCACCATTAGGGATGACAAGCGCCTAGAAGCTTCTTTAGCAGGGAAATTGGCTTTGAAGCAGAAAGCAGCAGAGGGCAGGCTGGAGGGGTGAGCCCAGCGTGTGCCTGGTGTCGGGTGCACGCCTGGGTCTCCCTCTCTGCGCTCGTCCTTCCCTCCATCAGGCTGGACACTCTGACCGGAGTCCTGAGACCTGGGGAGGGAAGGACTTGGCGCCACTGCCGGACCAGCCCACCTGGGCCTGCTCCTCAGGCCCCGGCCACAGGGCCCCTCCGCCCGCCGCCCCCAGAGGCTCCTCCCCGCCGGCCCTGGGACCCCCGCCTGTGTGGCTGCCTCCCCACGCCAAGCACTCTACTTAATGTCTTTCTCATAAGGAATTTTAAATTATAAGCCTAAATGAGGTCTATAAATTTGACTTCATAAAATTCCACGCACATCATCTTCCAGCAGAAAAGGCTCTCTAAGAAATATTTTCCTTGAGGCCCCTGCGCCCCCTCCTTTGCCGTATGGCATTTATTCTAATATTAAAATGGCAGGTGTTCTATAAATCGCGGGTCATTAGCACTTTGCTCTCCCGCCGCCTCCATCCCAGGGAGAAGCCGTGCGGGGATATCAGTCTATTCGATTGAGATTCGCACCCTATTTGGGGGTCAAGGAGCAAGACCCTGTGAGCTTGAACTTCCATCAGCCTAAAGCTGGTCAATACTGGGAGATATATTGGGAGCTAGCCACCCACAAGATGGAGTGGCCATAAACCCGAGGTGAGGACAGAGGAGGGACACGGGGCTGCCTGTCCAGCTGGGGCTGGGGTGACCTGGGGGCCCCATTGGCAGGACGTCTGGGGTGCTGGACCCCATGGGTGGAGGTGGGGGGGCGGCAAATACAGGGCGGGGTGGATAAAGGGCCCCCCTGGAGGGGCCCACCCTGCTTGGGGACCCCAGAAAGCCGGCAGAGACCCCCATCCAGAGACACAGCGGGTGCCGGGGGGTCCCGGGGGCCTCACGGGCAGAGGCGAGTCTCCTTTCCAGTCCAGCAGCAGGTGCGCTCTAGCTGGGGCCCTTTCTCTGGGTTTCCAGTCCCCTGCCTGGGTTTGTAGGGCTCCTCCCCCAGTGGCTGCACCCCACTGCCCTTCGGCCTGCAAGCCCAGGGACCGCACCTCAGGGCCTCTCCCTGTGCCCTGGGCTCTGGCCCCTGCTGGCAGCACCCCTGCCTGGGGGCAGGCGGGTCTCCCTCCTCCCCGCACTGCTGCTCGACTGGGTCGTGTCCTAACCATTGCAAGCACCTGCGGCCGCCCAGGCCTGGACACCACCAGAGGGGCTGCAGAAATCAGCCTGACCTTGGCTGGGGGCAGGCCCACTGGCTGAGCTCCTGGAGGGTCACACCGGCCACACCCCGGGGTGCCCTGCTCTGTGGACGTTTCTAAGACATGTCCTTGCTGTGCCCTTGCAGCAAGGTCACTGCGTAAATGTCCCGCAGCCTCCGCCGCTCCCGCCCCCTCATATATCAACCCCTTTGGCCGGCCACTAACACATAATGCATGCGACCTGTTAAGTTATTAGGGAGATAAATAATTTGAACTCCGGCCTTTCACCCTTTCCCCCGGGGGCGGGCCGCCCCGCCCTGCACACCCCGCCCGAAGGAGCAATTTCATTAGGGGCGCCCGGCAGCTGCAGAGGCCCCGCGGAGAACTTCTATATGGAGATGAGGAACAGAATATGAAATTTTAAGCCGGGGTGGGTGTGATTTAACTTTGCGTTATTTATTGGGGACACAAATCCTTGCTAATGTTGGTGGATCGGAGAGGGCTGGGCAGGGTCGCAGGGACCTTGTGGGGTGGCGATGGCCCTGATCCTACCTTCTCTGCCCACCCGTCGCTGACGGAGAGTTGAGATCTGTGGGTGCTGGAGCAGGGGTCCTCACAGGCCACGGGGTGGGAGGTGACCAGTGGGGGCCACTGGGGGGTGCCAGGCCCCTGAGGACGTAGGATCCCTCCTCTGCTGTGCCCTGGGAGACCCCCCTTGTCTCTGAAGGGTCCCAGTCACTGGGAGGTGCCCAGTGTGGTCCAACCATCTTGACTGAGACACGTGCTTCCCGGGGAAGGTCAGCCACATGCGCCTGGGCTCCTGGGCTTGGACATGTCTCTTTGGGGACACAATTCCAAGCCCAACAGGAATGAAGGGGGTCTGCCCTCTGGCCCAGAAGACACTGTAGCCCTCACATCACGCTGGACAACGAAGAGGTGCCAACGTCAGCCTTCTGCGCCCTCGAACATCTGTCTTTAGCATAAAACAACCGTTCAGCATGATGACCTTGGTTTTCCAAATATTCGGTTCCAGCCCAGCGACTCTGGCTTGTAACGCTGAGGTCCAGTTGGCGACCACAGCTCGGATGTGAGGCGGACCCCCCGAAGGGCGGTCGCGTGCCCCCCGGCGAGCCCCGCGTGGCGCCGCATTGGCCCCTGCCTGCCTGTCGCGTCCCGCTTTGCGGACCGAGGCTCCCACCGGCCGGCCCTGAAGACACGGGCCGCACACACGGGTGCCGGCCTTTCAGGTCGCCCACGGACTTCACAAAGCGAACAAGAGACTGACCTAAAGGGCACATGGCTTCTGTAATCAACGTTTTCGCCGGCCTCACCTCCGGCCACGTGACTGTGGCCAGGACACCGCAGGCGGACGTTCCTCCGCTGAGCTGCGGTGGGTTTCCTTCAAAGTTCACGGGCTGGGGGGGCCGTGGTTCCGGACGGACGGCTGGTGAGAATCCCACCGAGACAGCAGGTTGGTTGGGGACAGGACAGGCAGCAGCCGCCCACCCCCCACTCGGCGACCCTCCCCCGCAGCTTCCACTCGACCCTGACCATTAACCCCTCTCGCAGCCTGACTAAGGAGTCAAAAGAAGACAGTTCCATTTAAAATTCCTCAGAGGGTTTGTTAAGAAGTGACAGGAGGCGGGCCGGCCAGGCCTCTTGGGGGTGGGGGGCGCTGGCCCCCCTGAACGCTCATGGGCCAGACCCCACCTGCCGCCCGCCCCACCCACAAAGGACCAGATGGGTGGGTGGACGGCCAGATGCGGGGGTGGGGGTACGTCTGGACGGGTCTTCCCAGGGCCCACCCAGGCCTCACCCACCACCCCCGAGTCAGCGTCGGACCCACAGGGCCCTGTAGCTCATTCCACCCTGGGGTCCCAGTGTCCTGGTGGGGACAGGGATGAGGGCGCCACAAACTTGCATCCCAGGGCCCGGGGAGTGCAGGGGAGTGGACAAGAAGGCCATCCAGGGGCTGCGGAGAGGGTGGCACGAGGGGGCACCTGCCCAGGCCCCAGGGGAGACTGCAGCCAGGACGGTGCCTCCCTGGCGCGGCTGCAGCTGCGAACTCCTGTGCAGGCAGCCGGGCCCCACGCCGTTCTCCCCACCTCCCTCTGCCCCCCTCCGGCAGCTGCTCCCCAGGCGCCTCCTCCAGCCGCGGACACGAGAACGTCCGCACTGTCACCGTGCACACACATGACATGATGCCACCTGACCCTCCTGTCCAAACAGCTTCTCACCGCAGGCGCGACCTTCCGCCCCCGCCCCACCTCCGGACGGGCCAGGCCTTCTCCTCAGGGACCACACTTCCACCCCCAAACCCTCCTCAGCCCATGAGCACAGCCAGCCAGCCCAGGCCGAGCACCAGCCTCCTGCCCAGGATCCCGCTCACGCCGGGTGCCAGCCCCACGCCCCCAGGGCATCTGCTCCACCTCCTGCCCTCCGGGAGCCGCGTCACTGACTTGCCTGTATCTCTGCAGCCCGCAGCCACACCCGGGCCCCGAACCCCAAGGATGGTGTGAGTCCACACCCCCTGCCCGGTCCCGGGTGGCTGCGGGAGCCCAGCTGAGCAGTGGCCACTGGGCACATCCCAGAAGTGAGCGGTGGGATGCAGGGCGGAGGGTGACCCCATGTTGCACCTGGGTTGGCTTTATTTTCCTAGATACGCATGTTTTCAGCCAGTGGGCAGTGAGCTGGTCGGTGGGCATCTCCCCAAACAAAAGTGTCCTCCCCTGACCACGACCACAGCCAGCAACAGGGGCTGTCCAGTGTCTGGTTTAGTTTCAGGATCCCCTGCTGTCCTGCCCTGGAGCCTGGGGGTCCCAGTGTGCCTCTAATGGGGTCCTGCGCGTAGCCAGGGCCGCCCACAGCTGAACTCAGCAGCGCCATTTGATTTGTTTTCACAGGGAAGGCGCAGCAGGCAGTGAGGAGCCTGGAGCCTGGGGCCTGGGGATGCGCGTGGCCGTGTCCCACCCAGGGCCTTGTTGCTAGGCCTCCAGGACCCGCCAACAAACCGTTTTAAAGACGCGTGGGGTGCCAGGGGCCGCTGGGGCAGAACCGTGAGAAGCTCAGGTGACACGGCCGGGCACCGGGTACGGGGCGGGGCGGGGCGGGGCGGGGGTGCCGAGGAGACGACCACAGGCTCCACCGGCACATGGGTTTCCATCAGGAGTGGGCTTGGACAGCGGGAGTGGCCTTGGAACAGGAATGTTCCAGAAAGGAAGAGGCTGGCTTCATGGGGTGTCTCCTTTGGTCTGGGAAACGCCCCTGGAGAGGGACAACGGATCATTCCCAGTGACCTGGCCAACGCTGCTGCCCTTGCACCCACGTACCCGTCAGCCTGGCACCGTCTCTGCACCCCAGGTGGACAGTCCAGGCCCAGGACCCGACATCCTCAGAGCCCAGGTGAAGTGATGCAGGGTCCTGAGTCCAGGGCCAGCCAGACCTGGGTGAAGGCCACCAGCAAAAGGACATCTGGCAGCCTGGAAATAGTCATGTGACATGAAGGAGGACGGGGTCACAGATCTTGATAACAACTGGGGGAGCTGCAGGTGCTGCGTTTGGAGGGGCCAGGCGTCTCAGCTCAGCAGTGCTCAGAGCTCAGGGGCGCCTTTCTGCTCCGAATCCCCCACCCTCAGCCCGTGTAAGAAGACTCTGCACCCGTGTGCCCCTGCGTAGACACGGAGATTCCCGGGAGATGGCGGGGGCTCCCAGGAGGGAGGCAGACCCACTAGTCGCGTCCTTCTCAGTTCCCGGGGCGGCTCAGTGGCCTCGCTGTGACATCATCTCTGCGGCTCCAGCAGGCCCACCGCACCACATTTTTCAGCCCGCAGCCCGCCCCGCCCTCCGCCGGACGGATGTCACCTGAAGGACTGGGAGAGAAGTCTGCCCACCTAAGTTATGACCCAACTTGTGGCTGCCAAGGCCGCTGTAAAATTTCCTGCCTCTTGAGTCACGGTGATCACTCCAATCCTCCCCCCTCCCGGCTTCATTTTAACTAATAGGTCACTTAGTTTAATGAGGAGAGTTTGCATAAGAGGAACTTGCTAATTAAATTTTAAACCTTGTCATTCTGAAGATTAGCAGGATCTCAGAACAAAGCGTTTGTAACAGAGGAGACTCCCGACCTCTCCAGGGAAAGGCCTGGTGGGGGTGCACACTGCAGAGGCCCCGGCTGAGTAGCCCAGAAAGAACCTTCTGGAAGGTCTAGGATTCTGTCCGCAAGGCAGCCGGCGGGAGGGCCTGGCCTTGGGCCCTTTTCCTGAGCAATGTGGGGTTTCAGCACACTGCCTCCCAGTCTGGAGGTGCCCTGGGGAGTATATGCCTCCCAGTGCAGGGGGAGGGAGCTCCAGACCCTGGGGCTGCTCCCCTCCCCACCCAGGGAGGCCCCAGTGCCCCTTGGCAGGGCAGACACCCATCCCCCACCGGCCCCTGCACTGGGCCCGACCTCTGAGCGGGTTTACTCCCCAAAGAAAGAAAAAGGGGAGGGGTGGGGCACATGTGAACCACAGCATCACCCTGGAGCGTGCAGGTCTCAACCTCCGACCTTTCCAGAGATGCAACAAGCCTGGTGGTCAGGCAGGGCCTGTCCGGGGACAATGGCCAGGGGCCTCGTGGAGAACTTTGCCTGGGGCACAGGATGGAGCACTTTATAAATGACCACCAGACCCCAGGGTCAGTGGGTCTCGGGATTGGAAATGCTTCCCTGCTGCCCAGTGGGGTCTCTGGGTCAGCGCTGGGGAGGGGACTTGGCCTCCCACCACTCCATCACGAGCGCTGACAGACCTCTCCTGCCAGCGCTGCCCACAAGCCCACTGGGCACAGACGCACCACCTTCGTAATTGCTGGCTCCCAGAGTGAGTCTGAGGCCGGTTCAGGTGCCACGTGCATGCGAGGGCTCTGCTGCTCCGGGACGCCTGTGTGTTGGCCGAGTCCTCTTTCAGCCCCGAGGACACTGGGGTGCTGTCCCTGCAGGGCTTGCTGACCTGGCTTAACTGGGGCCGACGAGGAAGATGAGGAGGCCAGGTCGGCAGAGTTGCCCAGCCCTGTGCCCGCAGCATGAGGCTGGGGTGACGGCTCCCTCCTGCCCCTCAGGGTGGGCCCCCAGACAGTCCACCTGGGGCTCCTACCGACGGCGTCCTCACCGTCCTCACTGTGCAACCGGCAGAAGGACGTGCGCCCCTGACCCGCTGGCCCTCCCCCGCCAGCTCCTGGATCTGGAACAGGGGCAGAGCGGCCCGCGTCCCTCACAGTGACAGCCCTGCAGGTCAGGAAGGAAGTCCTGGGGTCAGCGTGGCCATCTGGGGAGCCTGACCCGCCCCCATAGAGCCCTTCCCCACCACCATGGGTCACCGTCCTTGTCCTCGGAGTGCGTGCGTGGGCCGCGAGGGTGCTGTGAACGCACACCTGCACGAGCGTGCGGGCGTGGAACCCGGAGCGGGCAGGCCTGCTGCTGGTTTGCACCGGGCTGGCGGGCTTCTGCTCAGAAGTGCCCCTAGGCTCATCTGTGCTGTGCCTGGCGCTGCCCTGCCAGCCTCCCATTCCCCGGAAGTGACGTTTGCTTGCTGCTCTGTGCAGGTTCAGACAGGCTGAGACACTGGCTCAAGGTCGCACAGCAGCTGAGTGGCCAGTGGGGCCCCCAGGGAACCCTCAGTCTGTCCCCAGCTCCACAGATGTCAGCAACTGGACCACCCCTGGGTCACACCCAGCAGCCAGGAGGAGGAGGCGTCATTGGGGCGCAAGGCCCCCTCCCGGGATGATTTCACACCCCCTGCAGCTTACCCACGGCGCACAGTGCTCCCCGGCACACCCCTCCCCTGGGCATGCTGGCTCGGGTCTGCAGGAGCAGAATATGTCTTTCTGCCACATTCGGCCTTGGGCTCCATCGCCAGGGCTCTGAGCCCAGTGCCTGTTTCTGAACACGGAGTGGGGGCTCCGCTGGTCAGGAAGGAATATTTTTACGGTAAAAAATGAGCCTGGTTGCATCAGCGGCAGGAGGTGGGAGCCGTCAGCACAGGTCCGGGGCAGACTGATGAAAGCCCCCCTTATGAAGTCGCGGCTCCCCCATTAATTACGGGGGAGGGGCGCTCGCACCAGAGCGCACCGCGCCCACCGGCCAAAAGCTTGTCAACATTTTCCACAAAGAATGAAAATGTAAATAACTTTCAGATTATTCAATGTCACCAAGGTATGGAAAAAGGTCGCCACGCTGGGTGTTATTTATCTCGTTGTGGATTTAAAGAGCTTTTTTCTATTAAATTTCTTAAAATTAATGTTTTATGTTGCTCGGAGTAATTTGAACAATTATAGGCTTAAAGAATTGATCGCTACAACCCTTGGGATTTAGCGCTGCAGACTGATTCCTCAGAAAATCCACTGATTTATCACTCAGCCAGGCAAGCCCCCGCCCTTGGGGCCCCCCAGCTCCTCCACCTGCACCTGGGGGGCCAGCACCCCAGAGCAACCTGGGGAGGGAAGGCGCGTGTCCCTTATCCAGGGAGAGACCCGAGTCCCAGATTTGGGAGGGCGTGTCCAGCTTTAGACACTTTCGCGAATTTTATATTTAAAAAGAAAAGCCCTTTTGTGTCTTGGAAGAAATTTCCATTTTTATTATTCAGGCTTTGAAATAACAATGTACCACAGAGGTTGGGTTCAAAAGTTATCAAATCCGGCGGCCGCGCGGAGGCCACCCTCCTGCGGGCCGAACGCGGTCCCCGCGGGCGCGGCGAGGAGACCGGCCCCACAGACCCCGCCTGCGCTGCGGCTGCGTCCCGCCGGGAAAAAGAGGAAACTCGATTCCGCCCGGATCCCCGCGCGGCCGCCCGGCCTCCTCCGACGGCACGGCCTCCGACGACGACGCGAGGCCCCGGACCCAGGGCGTCGGCTCGGGCCTCAGACTTAGGGCTGCGGACCCCCTGCCTGGCTCCTGGGGGTCAGGACCTCCGCGCTGGGCGGGCACGCGGCGCCCGACCCGAACGGCTGGCGGCGCTTTCCCTTCGCCCCGGGTGCGAGGTCCTCTCCGCCGGAGGTCTGCCCCGCGCGCCCTCGGGCGGTGACCCAGCGGTCTCTGGGCCTCAGGTCGAAGCCTGCGTCTCTGCCCGTTCCGACGGGGAAACTGAGGCCAGCGAGGTAAAGCACGCGAGCACTGTCAGGGTGAACACGGGCCGGACATCACCCGCCGCCCGGCCGGGCGCCTGGCGCCGGCAACTCGGACGGGCCGGGGCGGGGCGGGGCGGGCCGGGGCGGGGCGGAGAGACGTGGCCCTGCGGGCCGACGCGGACAGCTGGAGCGCGCTCCGGGCGGGGCCTGCAAACAGGCGGAGGCCCCGCGGGGACGCTTAGCACTTTATTAACCTGTCAGCGCCTGAAAGGTCCCGAGCGGCCTGGGGGAGGCTTCCAGGCTGGGGGCGCAACTAGAGGATTTATTCCCGTCCAGAGGCGGCCGCTGGGTCACCGAGATCCCTCCCTAAATCCTGAGTTCCCCGCCTCCCGCTTCTTAGGCTCCCCTAAGCCCTGAGGACTGGGGAGTTGCCCCTCTAGGAGCCTGAGCGAGGCTTCAGCTGCTTCCACCTCGCCAGCCCCACTGCCCCCAGCACACCTCAGCTGACCACAGCCCAGCCCCTTTTGCACTGTCCCCACAGGCTCTCTTCTGGTCACCCCGGCCTCGGTAGACCGAGGGGCTGTCGGCCCTCTCCCAGCCACATCTGCACCAGAGGCACCGGGCATGGCATCAGGGCTCCGGGGTGGGTGCGGAGGGGCCAGGCAGTCGGCAGGGGGCTGTGAGCGATGCAGAGTGACCAGCACTGGCTGTGGGGGTGCTGTCCCTACTGGGATGGGTGCATCTGGGAAAAGCTGTGGGCTGCCCGTCTGCGGGACTCAGGGGAGCATCTGTCCTCCGTCCTCCTTCCCCAGCATGGGGGGGCCTCAGCCCATCCCTCCCCTTCCTGGTCTGATCTTCCCACACTCAGTGCCCCCCACCCTACCCAGGGGGACCGACCGAAGAGCCACCAGACTCTCCCTGCAGATGAGCCCAGTCACACGCACAGGCTCTCCTCTACGGCCCCCCTGCAAGGGCTGACTGTCACCACGTCTCCACTTGGGGCTCCCAGGCCAGTAATCCCAGGGTGGCCCAGCAAGGTACAGACAGCTGGGATTGGAGTCCACCTTGGAGGGAAGCACCAGGACCAGGCGCCGAGTCTGCTGACCGGCGGCCCACTGGTGCCAGCTCCAAGCTGTGGGCACCTCACACCTCCTACCCGCTTGGCCAAGATCCAGGGACACAGGGGCCCAAGCCGCACCAGGTGCTGTCCCTGGCAGGGAGCCCGCAGCTGCTCCCAGTGACTCCCAGCTGTCAAAGAACGGTCCCTGCTCCCGACACCTCCCAGCCCGCGACCCCCACCCCCCAACTAAAGACTCGACTGACCACTGACTGGAACTGACAAATTTATTGGAGTCTTGGAAAGAGCCCATCGTCAGAGAGTAAATAGAAGACAGACATTCACAGAACCAACAGGTAGCTTGGGGTGCAAGTCTGTGGCGCACGCCCAGGAGAGCCTGATGGGGGAGGCTGGGTGGGATCAGGGGCGCCGCTGTCCCACCCTAGCAGACAAATCCCGCAGTTAGAGCCGCCGGAGGGGGAGAGAGAGGTCCGCCTGGAGGCTGTTTGGCAAAGACACCTGTGAGCTGGGCGCAGCCCAGACACGGGGCCTGAGGGCGGCTGTGACTTGGCCGGAGGGAGCTCCTCTGAGGCCTGAGAACTGACCTTGGAGAAGCCCCCTCCAAAGAGATGTGTCTTCGGTACTGAACGGATGTAGAACAGAAAACTTAGAGCCAGCTCTGCGGAGAGGGGTGCAGAGGGGCCTGGACACAGCAGGTGCTCTGCTTGAGGCCCAGAGCTCGGGAGGGGCCTCGTCGGTGACCAGGGAGGACACCGGCGGGCCCCACTGCAGACAGACCAGCCGCCTCTGAGCTGCGGGGGGCTGGGGTGACAGCACAGACATCAGGAGTCTGGGAAATGAATGCACAAGTGTTATGATGTTTAATTCTAGAAATTAAAGCATCTTCCAGCTTGAAGGCTGTGCAGGCAACTGTCTTGTCTCAGTTGTCTGTGAAGGGAGATGTCTGCCTACAAAACGAGCTTTGCCGGCGTCGTAGGCCGGCCAGCCCTGTGCACACACCGCAGCCCAGCAGTCCCCCTGCCCCAGGGAGGGAGGCGATGTCCGCAGACGGTGCCCTCCCTGAGGTTCTCATCCTGTCCCACGCCGGTGGCACCTGCTTCCCGCAGAGGTCCAGGGCTTCGGGAAAGGAGGACAGCTCGGGACCAGGTCCAGGCCCCTCATGTCCGGTGGTCGGTGGAGCAGGGCCCGCGGTCAGAACTGAGCATGGTCCACCTCGTCCAGCCAGGAGGCGGGGCTGGCAGGGAAGTCGGGGTAACCCCCGCTGCTCCCGGTGGACAGGTCAGAGCTGGGTCCGGTCCCAGCCAGCACCCTCATGGGTGGGGGCCCTCCCGGGGGCCCCGAGGGCACGAGGCCCAAGCCCGAATCGGGGTACACCAGACTGGAGAGGAGGGGCTGAGGGCCAGGGAGGCTCTGCAGGGCAGCTGGGGATGGGGGGACCCCGTAGGGACTGCCGGGGCGCAGCTCTCGGTACTGCTCCGGGCCAGCCAGGCCCCCGTGCTCCAGCGAGAAGCTGCCTGAGGCTCCTGCGGGCCGTCCCAAGGCTGGGGTGGGCTCCCCCAGGCTGCCATAGAGCCCGTTGGCAGGGCCCAGCTCTGCCATGGACGGCTCATCTGCAAAAGAAGCACAGGGCAGTCGGTAAGCTTGACAGGCTGGCCCTCTGCTCTCAGACGTTCCGGCCCCACTCTGGGTCTGTTTGTCTGTCCCTCCCAAGTCTGGGATCTCCTGTGGGGACCAGGGCCTGGTTAAGTCCAGTCAGGAAGCAGGGTCTCAGGCCTGGGCAGCCCAGGGAGACACAGACATGCTGCCCCCTTGTGCAGATGAGCAAATGGAGGCTGAGTCCCCAAAACTTTGGGGACAGACGCTGATGGGTGGGGGTGGGGGTGGGCGTCTCCCTGGTGTCAGAAAAGGAATGGGGTGCCACCGGAGGGCAGACCCCCTCTCCAAAGAGCCAAGACTATCACTTATGCCAGCACTGTGTTACCCACTTTCCTAAAATCACCGCGAGCGCTGCGGCCAGAGGGGTGCCTGGACCCCCAGGAGAAACCTGAAGGGGGAAACGGGTCCCAGGGGCTCTGTCCCCCACCAGGGAGCAGTGGTTCCCCGGGCCAGTCCAAAGGGCTCGAATGGGGACCAGTCTGCGGAATTGTAAGCGAGGCTGCAGAGGCAGCTAAGCCGGCATCCACCCACCGACCAGCTGCGCACTTGCCGCTCCTACCGGTGAAGGAGACCTCGGCGTCGCTGTCCTGGACCTCCTCCTGGACGCTGTCCTTGTCGGACTTGGAGCTGCCGCGGGAGCGCTTCATGTTTCGGAAATACTGCCCCCAGCGCTGCCGGCCGGCGTCCTTCTTCAGCCTCTTCTCTTTGGCCCGGCGGTTCTGGAACCACACCTGGGGAGGAAGGGAGGAGGGCCCGTGAGCCGGCAGCGGCCGCACAGCCGCCGGACCCTTCCGCCGCCGCGGGCACGCGCCAACCTGCACGACGCGCATGTCCAGGCCGGTCTCGGAGGACAGCTGCTCGCGCACGTGGCGCGCCGGCTTAGGGGAGGTGTTGTAGGCGCTCTTCAGCGTCTCCAGCTGCTTGGCGGTGATGGTCGTGCGCGGCCGCTTGGCCGTGGCCTCGGCCTCTGTACCAGGGACGGCGGTGAGGCTGGGCCTGCGCCGCAGCGCCCAGCAGCCCTGGGCCCACCAACAGGGACGGCGGGGCCCCCAATCTCCCCCTGCCTCGTTCTGGGTCAGCAGCCGTGTCCTTAGGCCACGCTGCAGTGTGCGCCTGGGGCGCAGCTCCTCCCAGGCCCTTATTAGGGACCCATGGCTGGGAGGGCAGTACCGTTGCAGCCCGCCTAGGTCCCCACTGGCAAGTCCCCCACCCGCGCCCCGGGATCCTCTCTGCTCTCGGGGTGCAGGACCTAAGGTGACCGCTCAGAACGGGAGGCAGTCAGATGTGGGCTTTGAGAGGCGGGGTCCAGCTTCGGGACCCGGGCGCAGGCCCCGGTCTGGGGGAAAGGCGCTGCAATGCGCTGAGTGAGTGCAGCGGCCGGGAGCTGGCGGTGGGGCTCCCTCCTCGCCTGCGGACACTAATTAGTCCTACTCCCCGCGCAGCCCGAGCGCACGCGCCACCCCGACCTCGCTGCTTGGCCGCCTCGTAGTCCGCTTTGCACACCAGCCGGCTGTCCTCCATGAGGTAGAACTCGTCGCCCGTGGCCAGCTGCCGCTTGCACACGACGCAGGCGAAGCAGTGCAGGTGGTACACGAAATGCTGGGCGCGGCGCACCACCTGCGTGGGCGGGATGCCCAGCTGGCACGCGGAGCACTTGGTCCCGAAGCGCCTGCGGGCACAGGGTGCGCTCAGCCGGCGCGGCTCCTGCGCCTGGAGCGGGTCGCCGGCGGCGGGCAGGGCAGAGCCGAGCGGCTGGGGGAGCCTTCCCGCGCCGCCCCTTGCCGCCCTCTGGAAGACCCCGCAGAGCCCACGCGGACGGCGGAGAAGAGGACGCGGAGCCCCCGGGGAGCGCGGCGCTCCCGGCTCCACTGCTGGGTCGGGAAGGAGCCTCCCCCCCAGAACAGACAAAACACGCCCCAAACGAAGAGAACTTCCAGGAGGGGTCTGCAAACTCAGGGTGTCCTTTTCACCACGACTGGGCCTACGAGCTGCAACCTATTTTAAAAGGTGCTGCGGTGCCAGCAGGTCGGCGGCGCCCGGAGAGCCCACCCCAGCCCCGCCGGCCGGGTGAGGGAGGGTCTGGAGGGCCCGAGCTCGGCGGGGCGGGGTCGGGTCGGGCGCTCACTTGAAGAAGTCTTCCTTGCAGTACACGCTCTCCCCGCGGCTGAAGCAGCGTTCTGCCAGCGGCGTGTGGCAGTCGCTGCACTTGAGGCATTTGCTGTGCCAGTGCCGGTCCAGCGCCTTGAGGATGAAGCGGTCCAGGATATGCTGGTCACAGCCGGCGCACAGCGGGACCTCTGCGGCGAGGAGCCAGGTTTCAGGAGGGAGGGAGGGAGGCAGCAGTCGCTCCCCCACCCTCAGAAGCAGGGTGGCAGAGGGCACCCGGCCCTGCACGCCCGTCCTCGCGGGCCTGAGTAGTGCCTGGCGCCCCAAGTTCAGGGAGTGGGCACCTCACCACTCAGCCCACAGCTACGTTTCTCGACAACAAAATAGGTTCAGAAATGCGAGGGAGGGCAGGGGGTGTTGGGCCTTCCCATTGAGGGGTCCCAGGTACCTTGCATCACAAACTGTCCCCAGCAAGCTCCAGGGACCCTGTCAGAAGTCAAGCTGGTCCTTCACATCAGCAGGACCCCAGACACGCAGGTGTCACAGCCACCACCTCACAAACCACCCTCTGTATTTTGTTTGAAGAAGCACCTCGCTGGCTGGAAAGGGACTCAGGTTCGATCACCCAGCCTCCTGGTCCTGTCTGCAGGCCACCGGGATAAAAGCGGAAGCGCGTCCTCCCCTACTCAGTGAGCTGACGCAGGGACCAGGTCTCCTGGGCTCCAGGGCACAGCAGCCAACTCGTCCTGCAGCCACCCTGCTCCCCTCGACTGCCGGCCTGGGGGGCATCAGGCTGGGGCAGCGCTGGGGTGGCGCGGGCCCATCAGGAGTCCGTGAGGGGCTTTGCAGGTGCTTGTGGCGTGAAGACTCCGTGATAATGTAGAGAAAGTGGAATAACACAAATTCTGCACCCGCCTCCTGGTGCTCACCACGCAGGTCACAAGTGCCTGGGTGGAGGGGCCGCCCTGCCTCGCAGTGGGTGGGAGGACAGCGCCGGCACTCCCTCTCCCCCGCCAAGAAAACCCTGATCGACTTTCCTACCAGCAGGCACGGGAAACCCGCGAAGGACGCGATCCCGCGTCTGGCAAACCTCGGCCAGGGTTGCAGAGCCTGCTCATCCGCTGCCGCCGGGAACCCCATCGAGTGCGGTGGGAGGCGGCGAGGACGCAGGGCTCAGTGACCGGGTTGAACAGGCCGGTGAGGATGCGGAGCGGCGCGGATTCAGCACCGCGGCTCGGACAGCGCCCGGGCCGTGTAGCCACGGAACCCGCGTCCGGCAAAAGCTGCTCCCGCCGCACCCGCCCGCGCCCTGGCTCTCGGCGAAGCCAGGCGACCCAGCCTTACGCTGCATGGTGTCTCCAGCCTCGGCGAGGTCTCCGATCCCTAGCGCTGGCAGGGCCCAGCAGAGCCTCGGTGCCCCAGCCCAGCCGTCCTCCCGGCCAGCGCTCCGGAGCCGTCGCACTCCCAGCCCTCCTCCCTCCCTCCCTCCCTCTCCCTCACCCTCCCACCCCTTCCTCCCAGCCCCAGCGTCCAAGCCCTCCCAGGAACCGTCGGAAAATAAATAAATAAGTCGAGGATGGATGAGACCCCACGGCATGGCTGTAACCCCTTTCCCACCTGCCCCGTTCCTCCCACTTCCCACCAGGGCCGCCTCTGGAACAAGCGGAGAACAGTTCCCCCCGAAGCCGAAGCAAGGGAGTTGAGAGCCGTGCAGCTAGGAGTTTGGGGCCCAGGCCAGGTGGGACTTCCCGTAGGTGGGTCCCAGGAGCAGCCGGTACCCGTGGTGCAGACACCCACTGCAAAGCAGGGGCATCTACCCATGGGTGGAGGGTTACCTTGGCTCTGCTCTTCTCCCCTGGAAAGTGGGGGGGGGGGCTGGGGGGGGGTGAGGCCGCCGGGAATCTGGGCCCCGAGGGCTGCCAGGGAGCAGGGCAGCCACCCCACCGAGAATGCAGCGTCGGCGTTCAGTGGGGACTTGTTGGGACCCGGCACCCACTCTACCCGGGTCCTCCCGCTCCGCTGCGTTCGTGGCCGGCCAGACCCAGAGAGAAACCAGGAGCTCCGGGTCCCTCGGTGCAAGCCGTCGCCCGGCACCCACCTCGGCGTAGGTCCTCCCGCCTCGCCAGCAGCGCCAGCAGCAAGTCGCCGCCCGCCGGCTCCCGGGCCGGGACCAGCTCCCCGCGCGCCTCCATGGCTCCTGCCGCCCCGCGTCGCAGCTCTTCCGCCCTGAACTTTCCCGGGGCCCAGCGAGGCCCCGGCCGGCGTCCGAGCGACTCCGGGCGCTCCTGGGCCCGGAGGCCGACCTGGGGCCCGGTGCCTGCGGCCTCGCGGAGGGCGGGGCCGCGGGGCCGGGCGGGGCCGGGGGGCTCCCTGGGACGCGCCCCCGGGTCGTCTCGGGCACCGCGCGGTGCCCGGACGTCGCCCCCGGTGTCAGTTCTGAGGGAGGGAATGAATCAGCGGGGGAGGAGCCAGGCCGGGACTGCCAGCCAGCGCTTGCAGGGGCCCCTCAGCTTCCTGCCCTGGCGAGCTGGCCGCAGACTGACGCCTGAGTTGGGACGTGCGCGTGCGGTGGGGCTGGGGGGCCGCAGAGGAGGGGCTGGGAGGGTTCTGTTTCCGCGCCGCTGAGGCTCAGACTCTGAGCTGGACGGCTTCGTGACAACGTCCAGTCAGCACCAGCACGACCAAGACCCAGGGAGGGTGAGTCTGGGCACCCGAAGGGCTCACGGAGGGGTCACCAGGGCACCCAGACCTCCCGGCTCTGATCAGGTTCTGTGCCCTCCTGGGAGCTGTGGTCCTGAGGAGTGGGTGCAGGGAAGGAGGCCAGTCTTGGGAGGGAAACCCGGTGTCCACGACCTGGATAGGCAGCCAGACCCCCAGTCCAGCGGGAGGAAGCTGGGAAAGCCCAGGGAATCCCTTCCCCCAGTGCCCACGTGCAGGGCACACAACCCCTGGGCCTGACTCCCCACAGCCTGCCCCCAGCCCAGAGAGGTGGGCCTGCAGGAGCTCGCCCATCATTGCCTGTGGAGAGACACACAAGCCTGGGGCACAGCTCCCGCCCAGAGCACAGAGCTCCCGGCCACAGACCAGCGCCAGCCCTCCTGCAGTAGCATGGAGCATGGAGCAAGGGTGTCCTGCAGTGAGCAGGACCCCCTGAAAGAGCTGGGGGGCCAGTAAGTAGGGTCTTTACCCTGCCCCCAGCCTCCAGCTGCCTGGGCTGTATAATCTAACGCCTGCCCTGCCCCTAGGCAGGACCTGGGCAGGAAAGGCACAGCCCCTCCCGGCAGGCTCCACAGCTCCCTTCTGAGCAAGGGCCCCACAGCCCTTTGCTGTGCACTCTACTTGTTATCCCAAAGGACAGGGCAGTTGCTCAGCGGGGAGCCAAGGGGGAGCTGGGGGAGCTGGGGCATCAGCCGTTGAGTGCCAGCTGCTGCAGAGGGGCCGGAGTGGGACCCGGAAGAGGCGGGCGGGCTGCGGGCAGCGGGTGGAGAAGGCGGGCCCCACGCTCCCTCCAGGCATCTGGCTGGCCCATCAACAATGCCTCCGTTATTTCCCAACGTCCAAATGGCCCTGGGGAGGGTGGTTCAGGCAGGAGACCTGGCCCAGAGGTCTGGTGCTGTGCTGTCGGTCTGGTTGGGGAGACCCCGGCTGGCTGTGTGCACTGATGCTGAGGGCAGTCTCTGGAGGAAGCTGGCACCCCTGGACCGGCCCTGTTGCTTCCTGCCGAGGCTCCTCTGCTCTGGGATACCCCCAAACAAACTACTGCCCCGGAGACCAGGGTCTAGGCATCAGACACCTTCGCAGGGAGCCCCAGGTCCTCCGTCCACCCCAGACCTGCCAGCCCCACCTCCCGGTCCCGGCAACCACTCCTCTGCAGGTTTTTCCCGTCTCTGCCATCCGTGGCGGCGCCCCCTTCATCCCTGTTGATTCCTCTGCACACTCAGCTGCTCTTCCCGCTTCAGCCCTCGGTGCGCTCCCGCCCGCAGCGGCCCGGGGTGATCTTACCGCCAGTCCCGGTGAAGGTGCAGAGGGCTGCGGCCGCCCCGGCTTGATCTCTGTCGCGCTCGAGCTCTGTTTCTAGTAGCATCGTGGCCGCCAGGCTAGGATGGGCCGGGGCTGAGTGGTGCAGGTCGCCGTCCTTCGGGGTCTGCGTCCCCCGGGAGGGCTCGGAGCTCCACGAGCCCTGGCCGTCGGAGCTGCAGCCTCCTGGTCCCGCGCCGCCCGGCGCAGGCGCCCGCAGCGTCTGGGCGCTGTCCGCGGTGCTGAAGGAGGCGCCGGGCCGCCCTCTGTCCCAGGCCCCCGCCCACCTCACCACTTACTCAGACCCGGGCCCCCCGCCCACTTTCCACCTCCCGGGCCCCGCCTGCCGCCCTCAGTTACCCCGCTCGCTCCGCGCTGCCTCCCCACCCCCAGCCCCCTCCTCAGGCCCCATCTCTACCGGCCTCCGCCCCCATCCCCGCCGGCCAGGTGGCCAAGTCTTGGCCCCGCTGCACTTCAGGCTTCTCCAGGCATCAGATTCACAGCAAGCGGGTGCTCGGGAGTTTTCTGGAAGGCAGCACCTAGGCCCCTGAGTGCGGTAGTCAGGCAGGCGCAGCTGTCTGCAGCCCTGCTCCCACCGTGGCCCTGGCTCCAGGTGCAGCTCAGAATTGTTCACCTGCTGCTGACCTGAAGAACTTTGGGGTCACACAGACCCACACCCAGCTTCCCAGCCCCCACCTCGGGCAACTGCAGCCATGACAGAAGCCCCTCGGGAAAACTCCAGGCAACGTCCTGGGGCCTGAGGGCCTGAGGGCACAGTGCCCACCTCTGCCTCCTGTGGGGGTGGGGGTCCGGGCCCTGGTTCGTGTCACCTACCAGTGTCTGCTCACCCCTAGGAGTGCTCACTCCTAGTTCCAACTGTCCAGGCCCCAGAAATCTCAACCAACAGGTCTCCCTTTGATGCCAAATCATGACTACTGGAGACCCCAAACAAAGTGGAGGAGCAGAGCTGAGAGTAAGGGGGTGTCGGGAGCAAACCCCCCAGGACTGCAGGGTCAGGGAGCAAGCTGGCGGCCCTGCCCACGATAGAGGGTGGCCCAGGGAGCCGGGCCTTCAGGGCTCAGCGCCTGGGGCCTGAGAGGGCGCTGGGGCACCTCATCCAATCCCGCTTTGCCCACCGCGGAAGTGGCAGCCTCAGCCCAGATCACCCGTCATTGACTCCCCATCTTTCACCTCCCACCTGACCTCAGGCTGTCTTCCAAGGAGCCTCTGCTTCAACGAAGAAGCTAGAATTTCAGACGTGCAGCCTGTATGTGCGCGAGACGGCTCCGAGGTGCGCCCCGCCCACTCCGACATCTCCCTGGCGGTAGGCAGTTCACGTGCCCAGAGAATCACCGTTTTTTCAAAGGTCGGGTTTCTTTATTTTTAAAATGTGCACATTATAAATACAAAATGTTCACTTTCCTCGCAAGTAAGAAATTTCACTGACATTTCAATGACAACTGCTTTTTAATCATCTTCCATTAAAAATAAATAAACATTTATATTACCCAACAATCACATTCATTATCCTGCACACATCCTGTAATACTTACAACTTAAGAAAATAGACTTAACCCTCACCCTCAGGTTGCGTCCAGCTCCGAGCAGGCCACAAAGGGGGCGAGACTGGGGTCGCGCCTGCACGAGACAGTTCCGGGGCCACCGCCCGGTTGCTCCAGTCAAGCAGCTCGCTCGGGGAGGCGGTCTGGGCGTCTGGGAGTGCGCCCACCCCGTCGAGTCGGGAAGAGCAGTGGCCTGAGCAGCCCAGGCCCCGGCTGCCGACAGCCGTCGAGCGTTACGAAGGTCTGAGAAGGACTCTCGTGGCAGAGAAGTGGCTGCAGGGCTCCCCGTGGCGGAGCTCAGCCCCCGCAGGACGGGAGTCAAGGGCCCACCTGTGCGTCCCAAGTACAGAGACCAGCCTCTCACGGGCCCGGGACACGTGAGCGTGGGACAGGTCAGTGGGGAGACTTCAGACCCAGGGACGGGACACACGCGCACACAACCACACGCAGACCCCTGAGCTCGGGAGACAAGCCAGCAGCCCTGAGGGATCAGCGACAGTGTCCCAGGCAGCTGCTCAACCTCAGAGGCAAATTTGCCTTGGAATGTTTTGCACTTTATAAATAATATGTTCGAAGCAGTAAGTGGTAAAACCAAAAAAACAAAGAATCTTCAAAGGCTGGAGACCTAGAACCTCCCCAATCCCCTTCCCAGCATGTGGTGGGGTCGGTCTCCCAGGACCGAGCAGACCCCCATTCACTGCCCGCTGCCCGGGGCAGACCGGCCCTCCTCCACTTGCATCTCTTTTGTCACCAGGTTAAGACACCAGGAAGGCTGTGCCTCTAAAGGAATGTCCCGGGCCACCATCCTGTCCCTTCCAACCCGCAGTCAGACACCCTCCAGTCAGGAGCTGCAAGGCCGCCGCCCAGGCTCTGCCGCCTGCCATCTCTGGGTCCCAGCTGCCTCAGCAATGCCAACCCAGCCCGGGAACACAGGCGTGGGGCCTGTCGTTAAACAGGCAGGCAGCCTCCAGGGATGTGTGGGGGTTGTGTTCAGATCTCCACGCGGGCCTCACGGAAGCAGACACGTGGCCAAGAGACAGCGGTGGGGGAGGGGGGAAGCCTGAAGCTCTGTCCACAGGCTGGACGGCCCATCAGGCCTGCGAGACACAAAGCCAGAGGTCTGTTTACCCTGGCCACGCGGGCCCCCCAGTGCAGGCCAGGAGAGCGAGTGGTCCCGTGGGGGACCTGGCCTGCGTGGAGGGCGGGCAGGATGAGGTGTTGGTCTTGGGCGGCCTACACAGACGGGTGGTGGGGCCTGGCTCTCCAGCGCTTGGACCGCACTCGGAAGAAGAAGAACATGACCATTAGGAAGAAGGATGAGGCCACGTAGAGCAGGACGCACAGGCTCATGTCCAGGCTGGAGAAGCCCATCCCAAGAAAAGGCACGGCTGCCCCTGCCTCCCCGTGGCCCACGGCCCCTTCCTGAATCTCCAGCTTCACGTCCAGTGCACGGTGCCAACTCTCTGACAACTGGGGCCCCAGGGGCAGCACGCGGGGCGGTCGCAGGCTCTCGGCACCAAGGTCTCCGCCAGCTTCCTCTGGGGACGCGTGGCCTGGCCCCTGGGCCTCGGCCTCGGCTTCTCCAAGGCTGACAGAGTATGTGTCCACGAGGTTGTCGCTGCTGTAGTGCCGCTTCAAGAAGAGCAGCACCTGGTCTTCGTTCCAGCTGTCCAGGCCCTTGATCTCCTCATGGCAGGCCGGGCAGAGGTCCGGGGTGGGCCACGGAACCTTTGGAAACTTGGGGTCCTCGCTCAGATGGCCTGGGGGAAGAGGAGGAGGAGGAGGGCAGCAGGGCAGAGCGTCCTGCAGCCCCGGGGACCGCCTTGCCCCCTCCCTGTGACTCGGGCTGCTGCCCACGCTGCTGCCCACGCTGCTGCCCACGCTGCTGCTGCTCTCCAGCCCTGCTCAAGAAACGTGTGCCCCCCCCCCCCCAACGCACGGGTGGCCCTGCCGCAGCGAGGAAGTGGCCACACTTGGCTCCTGACCACCCACCTGGCCCAGCCCTGCTCCATCCCCAGCCTCTGGGTTGTGCCAAGTTTTCACCCGACGTGTACCCGTCTGCCTGCCCCTCCTTCCATGTGCACCCCAGACACCGGCTTGCAAAATAGAATTGTCCTTGGCGGGGGACCGCCCTGGGGCACGGCCACCCACACACAGGGACTTGCGCAGGCCCCTCCCAGACTCCCGAATCTGTAAGGACCTCTCCTTAGGAGCAGGCCTGCTCACAGACGACACGTGAAGCTGTGGACGTGCGGGACAGCGCGTCCGTTCTCACGCGTGGGGTCCACCGGGCGCCACGCGGGACCCGCGGAGGCCAGAAGCACCAAGGGCGGTGCTGAGCGGGAAGGAAAACCAGTTCTCTTTAGAGCTTTCCTTGTGGTATGTTCTCATAATCAGTGGATCAAACAAAAACCAATAGTTTAGTGCATTTTCCATTCATCTCTAGTAAGACTTATTTCTCAGGGGGATTATTTTTAAGCCTAATTTTAATCTGCCACTGATTGAGGGACAGTTTGAGTTGCTTAACTCAGAAAATATCTGTACCCTATTTAGGCTTTTTAAGCAAAACCGCTCTGAGCTGGGTCCACAGCGAGAGCAGATTTTAACGACACTTCTCTGAGCTCTTCTCTGAGCTCTTCTCAGCCACGTTGCTCGGGGCTGCGCCCCGTCTGTGGGAGCGGCGGCCACAGGTGCCTCCCCGGCGCCCCACTCGTCCTACCTGCCAGGCGGCCATTTACCACGTTGTGCTGCTTCCACAGCCAGAGGATGGCGTGGTCCAGGGTCTTCACAGAGTCCAAGGACTCTCTGGCCATCTGTTCAAAGTGCTCGCCACACTCCCTGCAGCCGAAGAAGGCTTGCAGGTACCTTCTGATGCTCTGCAGCACTGCCTGTGGGTCGCCCGCAAAACCTGCAGGGACAAACAGCGCTGGCCTGCGGAGTGGCAGTCCCCACTGGGACCGTGGAGCAGGACAGCGAGAGCTCGAACGGGCACAGCCCAAAGGCGCTGAGCCTTGAGCCTGGGAGAGCCGGCCTGGCCGGAGCCAGACCCGAGGAGCCCCGGGGCGACCTCACGCCCCGGGCTCTGGCCTCATGGCCAGAGAACAAAGGCTTGCTGGGGCCCCGCCCCGTGTGCAGGTCCTCTGGCTTCACCAGCTCCCCAAAGGCGGGTCTGGGCCACGTGGGTGGTCGTCATCCTGCTCCGGAAGCCTCGCAAACCCCAGTCGAGTGCGTGGGGCCTCAAGGAGAGCCTCGGGCCTCCGCAGCCCCAGCCTGGAACGGCCTCACGGCCTCACGAGGGAGTGGCAGGCACCCTGGGCCCTGGCACCCCGCCAGGCAGCTGCGGGCGCACAGGAGCACAGTCGCCCAGGGGAGGGGTGCCTGCACCTTCCCCACTGAAGGCCCTGAGCATGGAGGGGGGGTATGGGGTGGGGCCAGCGCCCCCCAGACAGCTCAGCACAAGCAGACAAGGGAGAGACTGGTGAGATTAAAACAGATTAAATGTCAGCATTAAAAGAAACGCAGCAAAATAATTAAGGAAAAAAGACGTGGTTTTGAGACTTAATCAACGGCAGGCCCTGAGCTCCTCTCCACGCCAGGCCTCCGAGCTGCTGTGGAGCCACTGGAGAGGGCCCCCAAGTGCAGGCTGTGTGGCCAGAGCCCCACGCGGCCACCTCGTCGTCTAAGGCCCCGAGAAGCCGCCAGCTGCTACCACTTCTGCGTGGCTCCGGGTGCTCCCGGAGGGGCAGTGGACGGCCTCTCTGCCGACATCTGCCGGCCCGGTGGTAATCTCCTTTTCTCCTCTTTCCACGCCGCGGCTCGGGGCCACCCTAATCTCTAAAGTGGACAAGAACCATAAACCTCTACCTGTGGGGATTAGAGGCCGCTGAAGCTTTCAGTGGAGGGGCTTACATGTGCAGTAAGGAGAGGAAAACCTTCCAAGACCTAATCCGCATCTGGGCTGACCCAGTTCTACAGCGGGAGACGACGTCCGACGTCTGCCACGGCGCGGAGAGAAGGACTGCGGCTGTCCCGAGGGGCCTGGTGATGGCCGTGCCCACAGCGCCTCCGGGAGAGCCTGCTCTTGCTCAGTAACCTGAGCCCGAGGGCTTCTAGCAGAAACCAGGGCTTCTAAGGATGGCTGCTCCGCGGCCGGCGGGCAGTGCTGCTGTCCCAACGCCAGTCCCTGCTGGGCCCAGACTGCATCTCTGCTTCATGCGGCCCTCGGGAGGCAGCAGTTGAGCGCTGCACTGCCCGGAGAGCTGGGGTGCAGACACCTAGAGGACAGCGGCCCTCAGCTGCGGCTTCATGGCCCCGGCAGGCGGCTCCAGCCCACTGCGAACCCGAGCTGGACGAGAAGCTCGTGCCCAGCGGGACTGCAGAAGTGACAGTGCGCCCTGGGGGCCCCAGCACCACACAGCTGAGCAGTGAAATGGGGCCCCGCAGTGGGATGGGGCCTTAGCTAAATTATTGGGGTGCCCTCGGCCATGAGTCCAAAGACCCGTGGCTCCTGAACACAGACGTCAGTGACTGGGATGGTTAAAACAAAGGTTCCCGTGGCTGCCGGGCCTCTTCTCCTGGGAGACACGCCACAAGTCCAAAGTGGATACAACGACACGCTAGTGTGCTGCGAGGGACAAAAGCCACGATGACCCTGACTAGCTACTCCCCACACTGGAGCTGTCCCTCTGAGCACCAGAGGCGGCGGCCTGAGATACCCACGCACCATGAGCGGTGTGTCTGCAGTTGCTTCTGGCCAGCAGGACTGGGCGGGGGACTGGGCGGGGGGTGGCCGAAGCCCAGCCAGTCACTGCCCGCAGAGGCCGACCCTGGGAGTCAGGTGGGGCCCACTGCGGACGTGGGAGGAGCGCGCCACAGTGGGCGGCTGAGTCCGGCGTCCGCAGACGCGGCTGGTGCGCCCCTGCACCCCTGGCGTGCGGCCCTGCCCCGAGGAGTCGCACAGACCCGCCAGGCACCTCCGGCAAGCCCCGCGGGCACTGGGCGGGAGGACTCGCGGCCTTCGTCCCCGCATGGGAGCCGAGGCTGGTCAGGGCGGGGACTCTACCTGTGCCATCCAGCGCTTCCGGGCGTGCGCCTGCCTGCACGGTCAGTGTGTGGAACAGCTTCCAGAGCGAGCACGTGTAGCCCCTCAACTCGGGGCGGCTTCCCTGGCACCCAACCCACCGTATGTGCTTGGTGAGGAACAGGCCAGAGATCTAAGGGGAAGGGAGAGCGGACGTGGTCAGTGAAGTCCTGTGACCGCCCTTGCCCTGCAGGGCTCCGGGCGCCCAAACCCGACCCCGCTCAGCAGGCCTCGCTGCAGGGTCAGGGGCAGGAGACGAAAGAGCTCCCACGAGAGCACCCTCACAGGCAGCACGGTCACACCTGGAGCAAACGCCCCCGCGGAGGTGAGGCCATGTCACCGTCCGACTGGAGGCGGGAGTGCTGACCACGAGCACGGCCACAAACGGTGTGGCTGCCGTGCAAGTCCCCGCGTGCTCTGGCCTCCGTGCTTGTCACCGACGTGTCTCCACCCCGCTCAGGTGCAGCTTTAAATGTGTTTACCGAAAAGTCGCAGCACACGGTTGCGCGCCACGTGCCGAGAGGCCCCCGTTTCTTGTGGGGCAGGCTGTCGGCGCACCTCTGGGAACCTGTCCTCGGACGTGACAGCCCGCAGAGGGACACAGGCAGGGCCGTCGTGGCACAGCACACTGAAAAGCGCCGCAGCGCCAGCTCGGGCCCACGGGTGAGGCCGCCTGCACGCTGGGGCAGCGCTGGGGACGAGGGCAGAGGGCGTGGGGGTCGGCCTCACCCGCATTTTGTTGTTGACCAGGTCGAGGATGGCGTTGTAGGGGATCCTGTCCAAGGGGAGGTTGGTCAGCCACTCCTGCAGAGTCTCCAACAGCTTCCGGACGGGAGGGCGGCCGGGGAACAGCTGCGTGAGGAAGGTCCCGCACTGAGACTGCGGGAGTCCCCGCAGGTCCTTCGCAGAGCTGGCTGCCCTGACAGGCCCACCGGGCAGGGAAATGGGTTCGGGGCTTGGACCTGAGCTGGGGTGGGTCAGCCACCCCTCTGAAGTCACAGTGCCCCTCCTGTCTGACTGTGGGACCAACCGAGCGACCACGGAGCCACGGGAAGGCAGCAGCGCCTGGGGCTGAAGAAACGGCTGCCCGCAGCCCAGGCTCTGAGGCCTGTGCGGAGCAGCTTGGGAGCCGCTGCTGCTCACAGGACAAGGAGGAGGAGTTGCTCGTCAGTCGGGGGCGGGGGCCGCACTGCTGCTGTGCAGGGACCACAGTGGCAGAAACCCCGCTTCCAACGCCACCCCCGGGAGCACCGCGCTCAGGGCCGCTAACACCCTGGCGGGTTAGTCTAAGTGAGTCTCGAAGGGCTCTGGGGCGCAGGGTGCCAGCCTGACAGCCCACAGCGCAGGAAGCCTGAGGGACGCGAGGGGGTCTGGACGACAGCAGTCAGCAGGGGACAGTCTCGGGGAGTAAGGACAGCTACGCTTGTGAGCGGCGGGCACAAGGGTGAAACTCTAGAAAAGCTTCACTTTTAAGACTCAGTATTCCCTGAACACGAATTCTGTCTCCTCCGTTTTCTCCACACTCCTGCTACACACGTCCGGCCGTCGGCCATCACACTGGAGCTCGCAGGCAGCGGGAGCTGCCAAAACGAAGGCTCCTTATCTCTCAGATGAGACTGGTAACTGCGCTCATGTGCAAACCGGAGGCTGCTGGACGCACGCCTGTCCCCGGCCCACTGTGGCCAGCCGGCGGGGGCTCAGAAAGCAAAGGGTCCCTTTGGTCCAGGCAGGGCTGCGGGACACAGACCCCTCTGTGGGCCCCAGGGAGGAGGGGCGGCCCCTGACACCCAGACAAGGAGCTCCAAGGGCAAGAGTCACTGCCCAACCCCAGAGCCAATGGCAGAGCCCCCATCCTCCCACTTCACCTAACAGCTGGGCTGCCTGTTTCTAAAGGTGGAAGCCACATCGGCCCACCACCAAGTCCCTTTCACCACGACACACCAGGGACATGGGCCTTTCCCCCCGCAACATACTCCTGCAGCCTCCTGTAACCCCCCAGACACACAGGCCTCCCTGGCCCCCTCACTCTGCCAGGGACCAGACCAGAGAGCACCCACACCCACCTTTGCCCCAGCAAAGGCCCACTGGGGGCTGTCAGACTATGCCGAGTCACGGTTCTCTCAAGGCCTCCCAGGTCCCAGCTCCGCCCTGGATACCCCCGCCTCTCGCTGCAGGCAGCGTGGCATCTGCCTTTCTGACAGGCGCAGGGCCAGGCCCTCGCCCCTTACCGCCACTCCCGCGTCTCCGCCCCCAGAGCGTGGTCCTTCCAGCTGCCAGACTCAGATTCCAGGTCTGCACGACCGCAGCGCCAGTGGGCTCAGAGTGCGTGGCGGGCAGCCGGTGCGGCAGACAGCGGTCAAACCCAAGCGGACACACGTGTAGGCTTAAGCAGCCGACAGAAAGGGTCCTCGCTGCCTTGATTCCCCATAAATCGGGGCTCAACCATCCCTTAGCACCCGCTCACAGAGCCGAGCCCCATCGACACCCGGCACACCTTGGCGAGGACGGTGACAAGGTCCTTGAGTGCTCGCAGCTCGGCTCCAGCCAGGGAGCGGTGGTTGGCCAGCTCCACCCGCAGGAGGTAGTGCAGGCCCGACTCCAGGTCGGCCGTGTAGAGCTTCGACCTGAGCAAGCAAAGCCCATGAGGCCTCTGCTCACGGGAGACGCGAGGGCTCGAAGGGAGCAGCCCAGGCCCGTGACCCCCACCCACCGGTCACACCCAGGGCCCAGGACACTTGCCTGTCAAAGTCTCTCCAAACCATCACCTCAGATTTTTCTTCTCTGTCCAGCTTTTCGGGAAGAGACAGCGACTTTTTCCTCACACCCGGCAGCGACTTCAAGTAAGAAGAGAAAAACGACCGGAGAGGCTTCACACTGAGGAGGGACAGAAGTGTGGCTCAGCGGCCGGCGTCCCTGAAGGCGTTGGGACCCTGCGCTGGCACCAAAGGCCGAGGGCAGCCCCGCCCGATGAGGCCCTCTGTCTCTGAGGCTCCCGCAGGAACGTGGGGTGACGGGCCCGCCTCTGGGAGCCAGGAAGGGCCCCACGTGACTCGCGGCCGCGTGGCTGGGGATCGGGTTGCCGGGAGCAGCGGGTCTCTCACAGGCCCCTCGGCCTCCACCTGTGCCCATCTGCGCACAGGATGGGGGCTGTCGCTCTGCGCGCCCAGCGAGCAGGAGCCTCAAAGCACTGGCTTATGTGCGTCCCCACGGAGAGTCCCTGGCGAAAACGTCAGTGTCCTCTCGTGGCAAGTGGCGGCACAGAGGACAATTCTGGCGCAAAGCGAGCATTTTCCTGGACACAGAACAGCAGCTCCTCTGGGGAGGACCTGAGGGTAACAGCCCATTTGAGCCTGGACTCGGCCCCTTCGCTGTGGGGTGTGGCCCAGTGTGCACGTACATATGTGCACAAGCGCGTGTTCGCATATGCACAGTGAGTGCATCTGTGTATGGAGTGTGTACGTGTGCACGTCACGTGAGTGCGCCTGTGTAAGTGTGGACAAATGTGTGCGCCTGAGTGTCGTCTGCGTGCACGTGAGCGCAGGGCGGGCCCGCAGGGAGGCTGCTCCCCAGTCTGGGGCTCCGCGTCTGCGCTCTCTCCAGCCTTCGTTCCCACCTTACTATCGGGCAGCTCGTTTGGGGGTGCAGACCCAGCTGCAGGGCTGCGCATTCTGCTGGGGGAGCGAGCCCAGAGCCGCCCTGCCCAGGGGCCCACCAGTTGCCCAAGTCTCGGGCCGGTCACTCACACGTGCATCAGTCCATGGGAACCATTCGGGTGGACCAAGTAACCAGACGGAAGGGAAGAGATGCCAAGTCTCCCCAGCAGCGCGCGGTCCTGGCCCAGGGCTCTCCTCACGACGATGTTCTCATACGGAGTCAGGTCGAGCATCACCTGGGCCGAGAGAGGGCATGAGGACACACAGCTCACAGACCAGCAGAGCAGCCCCGTCGCCGCTGTAGGCCCAGCGCTGTGCCGTCACTTACTGCAGAAGTGAGTCACCGCGGTCACATGGACCACCGGCAAGACGCGTCACGGGTCTTTCACCCAGCACGCCCGCCCCAGCGTGACACATCGAACGCCCACACCACACAGGCCGCCCCAGGAGACCCTGGGCTGGAGGCTATGTCCCCGGGCAGCAGGCGGGCCTGGTCAGCAGCTGACACGCCCGCGGCTCTGCAGGCCAGCCTTTCCACAGACCCCACCCGGTCTGGTTCTGCTTAGGCTGAGGGTGCAGCGAGGAGTCAGGTGGTAAAGGGCACAGGACCGGGAGCTAGGACAGTGAAGAGGGGACCCTCAGTCCCGCCTGCAACAGCCAGTCAACCTGTCTCTGGGCTCCTAGACACACAGAGCCAGCTGCGCCCTGATTGGGGCACTGGCTGCAAGAGTGAGAGGCGCCAGCACGGCTGCCCGCAGGCTCCGGGAGCCTGGTGAACGCGCTGGAGCTGCGCCGCGGAGCTCCTGGGACCTATGCTCCCCATCCCCCACCCAGGACAGGACCGGGGTCAGTCGTGGAGAAGGTGGCATGATGACTCCACTGCACCTGTACGGAGGGTGCACAGGTGGTCAGCCTGCTGACTTCTGCTCCTCCTCCCAGAGCCCAAGGAAAAGGGGAGAAGGGAAGGTGGCGGAAGCGTGTCTTATCCATTACAGCAACTGGGCCAAGGCTAAGGCTTCAGAACTGCATGTGGGGGCCGGGAGCCAGCAGCGGAGCCGAGGTTCCCCAGCAAAACTGTGTTTCATAACATCTTGGATTTGGCAAAAACGTGGAGTTCAGAAACTAGCAAAGGAAGACTTGCCAGAAACCACACGGAATAAAGGCCTCAGGAGACAGGCTGCCTGGGCGCCGAGGCCTCCGCCCTCAGCCGCTGCGAGGAACGCCCGCAATCACAACGGCTCTGGGGTCCACGCGCCAACGCACACATACGGCCCGTCGGCGGTCTGCCCAGCCCGACGTCACACCCAGCGGGCGCCGGCTGGACCGCAGAGGGAGGACAGGTACCTCACGGCCCACGTAGGAGCTGCTGTTTTCAAATAAGATGACCACGTAGCGGCTGTCGCGGTTGTCGACGAGGGAAAGAACGTCACTTTTAAGAGAAGAAGAGGATTTTAGTGCCTTCAAGAGCTGCTGCCCTGTCCCGCAATGCAAACCCGTTATATCTCTCAAGGACAAGTCTGCACGCCACACCCCTTTAACAGAACACGCACCTAACAGGCTCCAGAGTGGGGCAGGCGGGGGGCCTGCTCGCCTCCGAATGGTTCTGCAGGAAATCGACCATCGAGTGTCTCACCGTCTGCAACTCTCTGTCGGGCCCTGTGGGGACACGCACCGTCCCAGCTGCGGCCGCCAAGCGGCATGCCCCCACCCCAGCACACCACACCAGGACAGCATGCAGGACGCGCGTGGGGTCATACACGGGAGCAACACCATGGTGTGAGGACCAACGCACTGGAGGAGCAGAACTCGCCGGGGTGCAGACGCCGGCGTGGGCCAGCCTGTGACACGTCCCGGCTGGCAGGGCAGCAGTTCCCCCCGGAAACCCTCGAGGCGCCCCTGCAGCCTGTTGGGCCTTCTTCCGTAAAAACTTCCTTAACGCGCTCACCACCACGCCTGCCGGGCCAGCCGAACAGGGCGAGGGGCCCGGAACACGGGGCACCGGCCCCTGACGTCGTTTTCATTTGACTAAAGGGAGAAAAAGAACACGTTCCTTACCTTTGAAACTCTCTCCAGTTGTAAAGTCCTTTGTAAACGCCTTGAAATACTAGGAGAAGGAAGACAAGAAAAATGCGTCCAGGTAAGTTTTCGATCTTTATGTAACAAAATGACCACGTCTTAAGAGACTTAGTCCATTTCCTGAAAAACACAAACTGCGGGCAAGGCCGTGTGCGGCCAAAGTGTCGCCGGGCACCATGTTTCTGACCAGGTTTAGTCGAAATTCCATTTTGCACGTGCTCTGATCCGACAGGGCTGGGACGTGGGGCGGTGCCCCTGGCTCTCGGTGTCGACACAAGCCTGGTGGTAACACAGCACAGACGAGCCGGGGGCAGCCGCAGGCCTGTGCCCTACGAGTCCCCGGCAAGGCAACAGGCCCCACACGGAGGAACAGGGCCACGCCTGCCACGGAGGCTGCGCGCGGGGCTGTCTGGAGGCCCTCACGCGCCTGTCCGGCCACCGGCCACACGCCATACAGCTCAGGACTCAGCGCGCAGAGGAAGGGCCCAGAGCTTCCTCAGAGGTGCCTCCCAGGGCTTTGCGTGTCCCGAGATGCAGACGTTCCGTGCGCAGGCCTGGCTGCACTGCTGCCGCCTGCCCCCTGGTGGAGGACACCTGCGCACCGGCCCAGGCCACAACTGGACGCGTGGGCTGGGTCTGCTCGGGGGGACACCGGCTCTGCACAGTGAGGAGACGTGGGGGCCCTCTCACGGGGAGGCTGCGGGCCCGGGCAGGCTGGGACAGCGGGGCCGCGCCGTGCTCACCCGGAAGGTGGGGTAGAAGCGGATGTCGTAGGCCCGGCACTCCTCCTGGTTCTTCTCTTCTGTGCAGTCCAGGGCGGCGACGCGGATGGCAGCGGCCCAGTCTGGAAGTGGAAAGCGAGCGCGACCTCAGTGCGGGGCTCCCGGCATGGCGCAACGGCTGCACTCGGCCGGGCCTTCCATCACGAGACCAGCCCCAAGGCGGCCCGCACATCCTCCGCTGGTTCTGACGGACGAGTGCGGCCAAGAGCCCTTCGGTCACCTCTGCGGTGCCCAGACGTGGGGCTGCTCAGCTAGGACGTCCCTACAGGCGCTCGCTCAGCTCACTGCCCACAGATCTTCGGGCCGCGACACCCATGAGCAAACCACCCGGGAAGCGGCTCTCCTTCCCACACCCTCCGCACGCGGCTGCCCTCGGAGCAGACGGCAGCTGTAAACACACTCGTTCGAGTCCACGCTGAGGTTTTATCAGGGAGCGCGCCCGGCATGTTTAACAGACGGCGCCACAGCCCGCGGGTTTCCTTCCCGCAGTGGCAGGTCAGCCCGCGGGGCCCCACTTCCTGGCCAGCCGGGCGCTCAACATCGCGCGGCACCGGGTGGCAAGCGCCCCGAGAAGAGGCCTCTCTCCAGCACACCCACAGTTCAGACCAGCTTCCACGACAGCTGGCCAGGACTCACAGGACCCAACTGTCTCACTGAAGCCTAAATGGCTTGGACTCTCCAGCTGGCCTGGTCCCCATGTGCGCCCCATCTATGCCAGTTTCCGTTCTGGGGAGAACCCGTCCCGGGCGGTGTGGGGGCTTCCACACGGGGCAGTTTCAAAGAAAGACCGTTTCCCCAGTCCTGTCCACAGGGGACCCCGAAGCCAGCTCTCTAAAGACTGTGGCTCCTTGCTCGAGGACTCAGGGCTGGGGACCCTACTTCAGGGACGACCGGCCTGGGAGGCAAGTCCTGCGTGGGTCTCAACCCACGCGGCCCTGACGGAAGGCTCCTGGCGCATACACACCCCTGGGCTAGACCAGGCCCTCGGTTAAAGGGATGCGCCCCACACGACAGACAGAGGTGTGTGCAAGCCTGCCGGGAGGGCGGGAGAAGACAGGCCGTCACGACTAGACATAGGAAGCGCAATGTCGGGGCCAGTGACAGCTATTCCCACCTGGTAGACTGCTTTTTCCAACCACACGTGCACCTTCCTCGGTAATTATAGGAGACGCTTCCCGAAACCAGTGCAGAGACACAGCTGCACCCCGGGCAGGCCGCGAGTGGATATGGCCCTTCCGATGGGTGGAAAGATCAAACCCCAGATGCCCAGGTGGCGTCACTGGGCCTCGAGTTGCACAGGACTTGGAAGGACGTCAACCTCCCACTAATGTGAGCAGCAGACACGTGGACACTGGAC
Organism: Solenodon paradoxus; assembly: GCA_004363575.1. NCBI lineage: Eukaryota > Metazoa > Chordata > Mammalia > Eulipotyphla > Solenodontidae > Solenodon > Solenodon paradoxus. The sequence goes on from RJWH01006365.1 coordinate 48,703, forward strand.
TGGCCTCTCGGGCTGTGCAGCTGAGCCTGCTGGCAGCACGCTGTGGACCTGCCCAGCCACTGCGTCTGCCCTCTGCCCTGGCTCGCACGTGGCTTCCTTGCCACTAGGAATTTCCACGGCACGTGCAATCCACGCTCACACAGCCTTGTTGAGAAAGCGTGAAGTGGACACGTGCGGACCTGGGCAGACATGGCTGGGCCCAGTTCCTTTTGCAGTGGGGCATGGTCCACGCGCCGGTGGACCCTCTCAGTGAGCCCGCTCCTTACGTAGTGGACATGGGGAGGCCCCTCCTCCTGGGTCTCAGAGGCGAGCACTATCATCTGGGTGTTGCTGGACACTTGGGTTGTCTCAGTGCCGGCCCACCCACACCCGCTCACACTCACCTGGCTTGAGTCTTCGTGCCTGGGCGATGCCACGCATCCCCACCTCCCAAGGGTGCAGGGCTGGCCAGGCAGACAGCAGTGCCCAGCGCAGGGCACGGCCCCTCGTGCCACCTGCTGCAAGGGCTCAGCTCACATGGCAGCAGGGACCGCTGCCTCACGCTGACCACCGGCAGGTCCCTGGGGACCCTCGGGACCTCTGTCCTACTGGACAGTGACAGCTGCCCACAGTCCCCAAGGAAGGAGGAGAGGGCGGGAGTGAGGGCAGCCAGGCGACAGTCGTCCCTGAGAGATGGCAGATCTCAGAGGGTCTGCTCCTTCGTCCCGAGAGCCCCAGGTCACCGACATGCCATGTGGCCAGAGGGAAGCGGCAAAGAGCTGCGACACACACCCGCCCCATCCTCTGTGCAGCCGAGAGCCCCGCCCAGGCCTGCGCCCAGCGCAGACATCTGATCACCGTGGGGCCGGGCTCCGGTCAGCTTGTAACTCCCCACGCAGGTCAGCCTTCTCTCCGGGGAGTCTCTCTGGCCTGCTCAGACCAGCTCCCAGTTCATGGCCACTGCTGACCAAGGCGGCCCAGAAACACAATGGGAATCCCTTCCTGAAAAGCCAGGGTCCAGTGCCCGGGTGGCTCGGGGGCTAAAACCGCACTGGGGGCGCAGCCCACACTGTCCAAGCAGCCGGTTCACATCCCGGGGCGGCAGAGCCGCCAAGCGAGCTAAGTAAGTAAAATGCTCCTTCCCCTCTTGCTGACAGCCTGCTGCCCACTCCACCCTCTTAAAGGAAAAGCCCGTCTGGCGGGTACCGAGTGGTGGACGGGCGTCTGAGGAAAAGGCGCTCGGGCACCTGCACAAGTAGCACAGCTGTAAGTTTGCCAGCGAAAACCGCCAGGCTCGGCCCAACCTAACTCGGTGGGCACAACGCCAGGAAGCTAAGGGCGAGCGCAGGTGTGGAAGACACCGCCCAAGGCAGGCCCGCGGAGTGGGGAGCCGGGACGCGCTGTCTGCGCCGTCCCGATGGGGCTGTGTGTGTCGCGGTGACGGCTGCCCCACGTCACTCCGAGGTCTTACGTGTCTCAGCAGCAGCTCGCAGAGGAAAATGAGCAGGAGCTGGGAGGCGGCTCGCCCCTGCGGGCGCTGCTCACCCCTCCCACCAAAACGGAAGCCTGCAAACTTGCGGCTCAATTCCAGAACGCACTGCCAGCACGGTCCCTTCTTCCACCAGAGCCACCCAGCATCCCGCGCCTGCCACTCTCCAGGGAGCATCAGACGGGGACCCTGCTCGGAAGCACTCCTGGCTTCCTGTGCACCAGGCCCCGGGTGAGGACAGTGGCACCGGAGCCGGGCTGCCCACTGCTGGCCCAGAAGACCCTACGCCGTCCGACCGCGCTGTCCTTCCCCGGGACTGCTGCCCACGGCACCTGCTCGCCGTCCTCCCTGAAGGGAAGGGAGGTGCGGGCGGAGCAGTGCGTGACTGGGGCGGACAGCACGCCTCCGCGGCTGGACAGCACAGGCGCCCAGGACTGAGGCGACCTGGGGCTCCTAGGCCTCTTGAGAATGGCCTGGTGAGGGCTCCTTCTCCCGCCCTCTGCCAGGAGCCAGCCTGTCCTTTGTCTCTGAAACATGCCTGCTGTGCAAGGCGGGGCTCGCTAGGGAGGCAGCCAGGGCTGTCGGTTAAGCGGCTGCCTCCCAGCCCCTCAGCAGCAGATGGTCGCATTCAGGGCCACAAAGAGAGGCTTCTGCCATACATACCAGCAGACCGGCCAGGCTGCTGCCTGTGCGGCGCCGCCACCTTCCCCTCGCCCCTCCGCTGGGCCGCTCCCCTGCTCAGCTCAGCTCAGCTCGGGCAGTTTCTAGGCGACGGGCTCCCGGGGCGGCACTGAGTCCAACCCACAGGGTTGTTAACCTTCGCCCCACTCTACCCAGATCTGGGTGTCGGATGCGTGGCCACGCACCATCGTTCTAGAAAGCGTGCCAGCACTCAATGCCTCCTGGTCTGGGGGTCCGGGGAGGGCGTTTACGAGGTGCTGGCCCGTTGGCTGCCTCCTCGGGAGGAGAGGGCTGCCAGCCAGCCGATCGGCCACTGCAGGGCGTTCACCCACGGCAGCATCTCGGGCCCAAAGCTGAAACACGGGTCCCACTACAGCAGCCAGAGGAGACGGAGCAGGACGCAGGCACACGCGCCCTCACTCCTCACCCGCCTTGCCTTCGAGCCGAGTCTCCACGGTTTCACCCAGCCTCGGCCCAGGGTGCTCCCTGATACTGTATGCCGGGCACACCGCGGGGGTTCCCCTGGACACCCCTTCATCCCTGGTGAAGCCAGGGGTCTGTCTCGATGGGCAAGGACCACAGCAACCCTGGGGGGTGGTCACAAAGACTTTTCTGGGCACCTAAAGGAGAGGTCACATTGCTTGTCTAACTCAGTCCCAGTGTCGAGCCCCACCCAGTCCAAGTGAGGGGCCCTCCTGGGGCTTTCGCTCGGCCACACCCCTGCAGGTGCACTAACAGGTCACTGGCTGCCACCTGCCCCCCACCCCCACCCCTAGTGAACAGGTACCAGGCCTGAGGGACACTGATGTCTCGTTCACTCCGAGACACCACCAGCCCAGGCCCCAGGGACACTGATGTCTCGTTCACTCCGAGATGCCACCAGCCCAGGCCCCAGGGCCACTGATGTCTCGTTCACTCCGAGACGTCGCCAGCCCAGCTGAGTAAGGACAATACCAAAGCAACACCAGAGCGCTGCGGGAAGGCAGGACGGAGGACCCATGCCACATGGCAGCCCACTTTGCCCTCCATCAGCTCAGTCACCAGCCTGTCTTGGCTGTGAGCAGACGACCCCAAGGCATCACGTGTGCAGCTCCTCGCAGTCTGGGAAGGGAAGGAACGTGTGGGTGACCGCCGCCAGGTCAGCACCCTCGAGCCTCCCCCCAAATTCTGCCCCCTGCCCTGGCACCCCATGCCACACCTGCACAACAGACCACAGCAGAGGACCTGGCTCCCACCGCTGGAGACAGTGGCACCACAAAGTGAGGAACGCGCCGCCCCAGGCGAGAGGTTTTCCAGGGACAGAGTAGGGCTTTGTTCTGGGTGCTCAAGGTAACAGCCTGAGCCAGATGGCCAGAGCATGACTGACGTCTGCTGTGTTCAAACAACAGTAGACCTTTTGTCCCTTAAGCCACCTTCTTACGAGGAAAACCATTTATTTCCAGATCCTGAAAATACTGTGAAGACCTGAAGATTAACAGGAACCCTCGGGAAAAGGAAGGAACTCTGAGCTGCCAGGCCTTGCTGACCCCGGGAGGAGGCTGCCCTCTGCAGCGAAGAGGCCAGTTAGGGATGGAGGTGGACAGGAGGGCACGTAGGCACTCCCCTGGCTCAGAGCCCCCCGCCCCCAATCCCGGCAACCTCACCAGGGAGTAGACCTGCACCATAACCACCCTCGCTGAACACCACCCTGGTGCGGACCAGGCCGGGGGCGGCGGATGGGAGACACTGGCTGGACACTCTCCATTTGGAGACAAGTGGGGAGAGGCACGCAAGGGCCTCACCTAAGGCCTGTGTGTCCCAGGGACGGAATGGACGGCCCAACTCACAGGTGACTGTGACCAAAGTGGTGACCCTGCAGACCACACAGCACACACAGGCTGGACCACATGGAGGACACAGGCAGGGGGCATGGGCGCAGCAGACGGGCCCCGACGCATGCAGAGTTCCGAGGTCACACACAGAAAGGGTCCTGAGCTCAGTGATGAAGGTGAAGGGGCCTCGCCCAGGGTTCGTGTAGCGAGGCCCTCTCCTGCATGGCACAGCACAGGCCCTTCCTCACAGGGGCCTGCAGGTTGGTGTCCCAGCACAGCGACCCTGACTCTGGGGCCTGTCCTGACAGGATGCTGGGCTCCACGCCCACAGCACAAAGTGCCTGACCCAGCAGATCTGGGCTGTGTGGCTCTGGGACACTCTGCCTGGCAGCCCGCGGCCCTGACACCCACGGAGACCGCAGCTGTCCTTCACTGTCAACCTGCCTTTGGTATCAGGCCTGTTCTTCCAGCCTTGACTTGGACAAGGTCCAAGCCTTTTAAGACAAGCTTTAGTTAAGTTAAATCAATCACCCTCATCAGGTATGGATTTTACTAGTTTCACTCAGAAGTAAACTTGTGTCCAAGATACAGGGACAAGGCTTCTCTTAGGCAGGTTCAACTGCCAAGTAGCGTCCAATTCATGCTTCTTCTATTTCACATACTGAACTGAAAAAAAAAAAAAAAAAAAAAAAGCAAAATATGCACAAAATAGATGACAAATGTCTTACTAGAGTTACTTACATTTTAATTTACATCTCTGTTTCTGCCACCAAATAGCAAAGGAGAACCAACAACTTCTCTGTATTACTGAAGTACTTGCTTTAGGTCAAAGCAAAGGCTTGGAAAACAAAAGGAAACCTCACTGTGGAGTTTTCCATCTGTTCCTTCGTCTCTAGTCTCAGTTCTGACCAGCGCCCAACAGGAGGGACTTCAGAGAACATAAGATCAAAGCACAAACCCCTGCGAATCAAAGGCCTCAACGCCCCAGGTGATGTGGGAGCGCATCCTACAGACCATCCTTTAGCACAACTCGCAAAGCCCTTCTTGGATTAGCTGCAGAAGTGTCTTTACAAATCTGCTCAGATATGAGCAGAGCTGGCTGTCAGACTTAAAAACAAAAGTGGTGGAGGAAAGCAGCAATTTGTCACCCTCTTACCCACGGAAACACATAATTAGAGGTTAGCCCAACAGCAGCAGCAAAGCCCTGCAAACCTCACTCCTGCAGGGGCAGCTCCCACTTCTGCAGCGGAAAGGCGGCCAGTTCGCAGAGGAGCCGCAGAGGCCCCTCTGCGAGGAACGCACGACCTGCGCCTAACGAAAGCCCCGAACCACCACCTGGAGGGGACTGGGCCAGCAGTTCGGCGATGAGCTTATCAGGGGCTGTGCCTCTGGACAAAGACCCTCTCAGCCAAATGCGTGGAGGGTCCTTCTGCATCCACGGACGTGTCCGGAGCATCCGGTCAGCGACCCGAAGTGGACCATGGGTGGGGCTCACACGGGAGCAGGGGTTCGGAAGCGGCTGGGGCACAGGCGCTGCGGTGGCCCCCGCGGCGGACGACGAGTGGGATGGGGCCCGGCCGCCCCGCGCCCGCCCCTCGGGGGGCCTGGGCGGGGCGGGGCCTGGGCGGGGCCTGGGAGGAGCCTGGGCGGGGCGGGGCGGGCGGGGGTCCCCGGGCCGCGCCTCACCTCGCACGTCCGCCGCCAGGGCCCGCCAGGTGGGCGCGTAGCCGATGCAGTGGCCGCACCACGACGAGTAGAACTGCACCAGCCACGCGGCCGAGCTGTTGGCCGTGGCCGCGCGCACGCTGCCGCTGTCCAGCACCCACACGGCGTCCTCGCCCGCGCGGTACAGCCGCGCCGCGCCCAGCCCCGGCCCCGCCGCCGCCGCCGCCGCCAGTAGCACGAGCAGCGCCGGCAGCCGCGGGGGCCGCGACGGGGATGGCGGCGGGAGCCGGCCGCGGGCCGCAGACGCCAACCGGACTCCCCGGCAGCGCGCCGCCGCCCCGGCCGCCGCCATGTTGCGAGTGCGCCGGCCCGCGCTGACCTTTCACCTTAGCAACCCCCGTCACGTGGCCAGGCCCCGCCCCGCGCCCCGGCCCCGCCCCCGCGCCCGGGTCCTCCTTTAGTCCCGCCCTGCGCGCCCGGCCCCGCCTCCCCAGGTCTCCGCTAGCCGCGACCCCGCCCCAGGTGCTCCTCCAGCCCCTCCCCCTCGCACTAGGCTCCTCCTTCAACCCCGCCCCCTCGCGCCCGGCCCCGCCTCCCCAGGGCTCCGCTAGCCTCGACCCCGCGCACCGACCCCGCCCCAGGCGCTCCGGAGCCCCGCCCCCGAGCACCAGGCTCCTCCTCCAACCCCGCCCCCGCGCTTCGGTGGACCGCTTCCGCAAACCCGGGCGCCTAGGGCCCAGGCCTCCCCGGGTTGGGCAGAGAAGGTACAGACTGATGGGGGAAATGTGAATTTCCAATAAACGGCGAACTTGTTTAGTCTGTGTGCGTATCTGAATTGCACCCGGTGGCTTTTCTCATCTGACAGTTCCCCTGGTCTGCTTCGGAGGGTCTGGCCTTGACTTTTCGTGTGAGATTGTAACTCTTAGAAAATGTAGCAAACCATTTTCACAAACTCAGTGGCGTTATGTGCCAAATTTGAGGACTTTTGAGTCGACCCCAGCTGATTTCTCTGCAAATCTAGTAAATCAAGTTGTATATGACTTCTTTTGCTCAATTCGACAGAAGACACGTTTTGGGATTGCTGGTCCTAACTATATACAAAGCAAGATTTCTTGTGACCTGTGCGACCAAAGCAAAAAGGAAGGAATGGCCCCCGAGCTGGTCAGCAGGAACAGCCATCGGCCTGGGTGACGTCATCAGCCACCAAGCCTGTGCTCCCAGCTGCCCAACTCTGAACGGGCGGTTAGCTTATGAGTAAGCAAACGTTATGCTCTGAACATAAATACATTTATACCCATAGGGTCATTCTCTGCTCCCTTGAGGAAAGGGTTTTGTGCTGGCAGAGGTGAGAAGTCCCTGGGATAGCAGATCAGACCAAAGGGTCACTTCTTCTGTCCCTCACTCCCATCTCTTTAGTGATGGAGACAGGGCTCCTACTGGGCCAAGCACTGGATACCACGCAGGCATCCAACCAGGCCCTGGTGTCCCAGGTCGGCCTTCCAGGAGAGACCCCCAAAGGAGCAGCCAGTCGGGTGGGGATAGATGCTGTAAAAGCAACAGGGCGAGGTAGGAGGGGGCTGTCGGACATGGGGCAGGGAGGCCTCTCTGAGAAGAACTGTGCATGAGGAGGCAGGAAGGAAGAGAAGAACCCAGGCAGAGGAACCACATGTGCAAAGGCCCTGAGGCAGAAGGAGGCCAACATAGCAAAGAGCAGCAAGGAGGGCGGCTGGCTGGAGCAGAGCAGTGGTGCAGGGAGGAGGCTAGAGACACGAGAGACACAGCTGAGAGCAAGCTGGGGTCACCCAGGTCAGGCTGCAGACCAGGGCCTTGACACCCTGTGACGGTCGTCACCGGAGGGTTCTGAGCAGGGACATGTTCTGCCCTTCCAGATACTGTGTAGGAGGCCTGTGAGGATCGTGGCAGCCCTCCGAGAGATGGGGGACTAGGTGAGGGGCAGGTGGGGTGCTGGCGAAGGGGGCAGACTTAGGCACAATTTGGAGGTAGCACCCACAGATCATAATGGGTCACAGCCAGACTGTGAGGAGACACAGATGAGGGGTCACATCTGCCTGCAGGGCTTGTCCAGAGCAAGTGGGCAGGAGAGGGATTTCAGGGGAGAGTGTTAATCAGGTGTTCGTTGTGGACCTTTACACCCAGGAAGCCTTTCAACATCTGGGGGAGGTGTCAGGTCAGTGGTGAGAAGTGTCCTCTGGGGCTTGGGGGAGTTGGGGCTGGGAGGG
>RJWH01006366.1:0-56444 GCA_004363575.1 Solenodon paradoxus
CACCTCCACCTCCACCACCACCTCCACCTCCACCTCCACCTCCTCCACCTCCACCACCACTAGCACCCTCATCAGCACCAGCACTGCCTTTTCTTTCAGCCAAGAGAATTAGGCCACCAGGGCGGGCGCATAATACTAGACTCAGGGTAGAACACAGCCCACAAGAATTTCTGCATTCAGCTCTTCCCAAACTCTGTGGCTGGATTATAAGTGACTTACCCTCTGCCAGCTGCCAACAGTGCTTTTGTCTGCTTGGAGGGGGTGGGTGGGGCAGGTCTCCTAGCAAAATGTGCCTTCCACCTAGTACTTTTCAATCAATATAGTATTTATGCATGCTTTGGGATTAGAATAAGACATCCAGCTTCTTCTTTTTCTTCTTCTTCTTTTTTTTTTTTTTTTTTCCAAAAAAGCATTTCTGTTGCATCAGACCACCAAAGCATTTCCCTTCTCTTTTTTTTTTGGCCACCAAATATTTTTATGACTTTCCACATAAACAGCTAAGGAAAATGCTAGCAGCCACTCAGGCGGCAGTGGCAGGCACACTATGTCTCCCATGAGAGTAAGGGATTTAAAAAAACAAAACAAAGCAACACCAAGATCTCTGCCTAGGAGGTGGGGGTGGCCAGGGAGTAGTCATTAGTCTAAGATACAAGGATTTCTATGAATTCATCTTGGGAATCCTGAGCTAATACACCAGAATTCACCCTGTGGCTTTAGGTGGTGAGTGCACGCATGTGGAAGGCTCAAACATTTGCAGATGAAATTAGCTATTGGTGAGGTTAGGAGGTGAGTGCGGAGTGACCCCACCCATGGAAGGCTGCGCCTTGGTCCAGAGACTTGCTCTGCGCCCCTTCCCCTCCCCTTGCTAAGAGAGCATCCCGATACTGTGGGGGACCTGCCTCCTGAAGGAGACTGTGGAGTTGGCCGAGAGATCATGGTAACTATTGATCATTTGGGCTTCCTTTTTTCCCCCTTTCTTCTTCCCATCCCTGGTCAGCTTTCCCAGAGACATCTTGGGGCCTCTCGTAGCCAGCCAGCTGCTCTGTGCTGAGAGATTTAAAATCCTACAATTGCTTCTGACTGTGTCCAGAACAATAGGCATCTGAATCTGATTTATTAATCTTCTGGGGAGTGAGGGAGGCAGGCCTCAGGTCCATGCTGTTTACTGAGACGACAATGGGCCGGGCTCAGACTAGCATTTCAGCGGGGCTTATTCTGGGAGCAGTAGACAGAGGACACTCCTATCTTGAGTGAGGACTCAGGGGAGACCTGCTGTGGGTTGGAGGGGTGGCAGTTGCTTTAGGAAAGCTCCCCAAATAGTCCACTGCAAATGACTTCAGAAAAATGGTGGGTGTGGTTCTGGCAGATGCTGACTGCTGTTTCTTCTGTTATCTACGTGGTGGTTGACTCTCTCAGGTGTCTGAGAGACATCAGCCGGCTATCAGCTGGGCTAACGCTTTCCTGCTCAAAGGTAGGGGCTGGAGGAGATGACTGTTGAGAAGGCTGAAGGTCCCGCGGGTAAAGGCCTCTCTCGGCTCAGGGAACCGTCGGAGTCACCGGGCGTTCAGCAGACACATGCCACAGAACTGAAACAACTGATCTCATGAGTAGTCTTTTAGTGTTTGAAGGTTGGCAAATGGAAGACAGGGAGAAAGCAAGGGGGGAAAGCAAAGCTTCCTGGGGCTTAAGAGAATGGACTTTTGAATCAGATTGCCTGGAGGTAGAGCCACATTTTGCCATCTGTTGGTGTGAAATGAATCTCGGTTTCACCATCTCTAAAATGGAGACAGACCGACAACCCACTCTGTGGGGTTGTTAGGAAGGTTCAGTGAAATAACACATGCAGAGTGGTGCAACCCCAAAGAAAAGTCTATTAGAGTTTTGAGAAAGGACTAGAAAGAGGGGAGGGAAAGAAAACAAGGCGAAAGGAGATGAGAAGGGAGGAAGGAAGAAGGGGCTTTACCCATCTGGACATTAGTGGACAAATCTGCAAAGACAGTGACATGTCCAATAAGGCAGAAGAGCTCACAGTTACCCCAGCTGGTGTCAGGGTGCAGACTGAACAACAGGCTGGGAAGCCTCTGCAGGCCACCTGTCACTGAGATCTAGAGACGTTTTCGCATCTTCTCCCTTCTCCCCAAGGTGGTGGGACCCCACCCCAGGGATGGCCTGGAAAGTTGGTGAAGAACTGAAAACTTGTCTTTTCTAAAGAGAACCGGTGGTCCTGGAGGGCTTCCACTTCAGATGACTCGGGAAACCAAGCCTGGCACTGAGGGAAGGGCGCCTGCCCAGCACAGCAGCCTGTGAGGGCGGGTGTCTTTCTCTTCATGGTCCCCTGGACCGTCTTTGTCCCACTCTTGCTTGGAAAAGGACCGGCTGTCCTCTTTATCAACGGCTCTTTGCAGTGATCTCCAGTTTGGAGACATCTTCTTTTCCTTCTCATCGTCTCTTCAAAGGGACCTGGCTGATTCTGATTCTACCCCAGCCCTCCCCTTCTCTCTACTCCTCACATCGCCACCCTCATTCTGGATTTCTCCCTCCCACTGTAGCAGTGGCTCTTCCGGCCTGTTGCGTGTGGCTCCAGGACTTGCGGTGCCAGCGGACCTCCAGATACGCCAACTTGACCTCTTCATCTTTGATCTCTTTACTGAACCACAGCCCCCGCAGCCCTAGGTTTCTTATTTGTACGATGGGATTTCCATGCAGATGCAATGAGGAAATGGTAAGAAGCGCCCGGCTCAGTACCTAGCAGAAGCTATGATCAAATTGTTACTATTAATGTTAGTTGGGGAGATGATGGAGCAGGCTGGAGGAGAAGACCTTAGCCTTGCAAGAGACACCACAAATGGCGAGTGTCAGACAGGGCAAGGGAGGAGGAGGATTGCAGGGGGCACAGGGGGGACTGATGTTAACGAAATTCATGCTGAAGATACTTGGCGGCCGCCAGGCCTGTGGCTGGAAGCCAGGCTCAACCACGAGCCTCATTTCCATATGCGGGTCAGGCTGTGGCGTGTTTATAGCTCGCCTCTCTGCATAGCTTTACCAGGAAGATCTGGCCCCCAGGTCCCTTGGAGGGAGGCCGCCGCTGGCTGTGGGAGGTGGGCTGCGTGCCTTTGGCTGGGCTAGCACGGTTCCCATCAGAGTCAATTACCGGCGTCCGGCCCCTGACGTGAGGTCAGGAAGCAGGCCCCGGGCACCTCAAGACGTGTGAAGTGATGGAGGTGAGCTCTGTATGTGGGGCTGTCCACACATGGCTGTGTGGTTATAAATACACACAGAGCGGCTCGTGGAATGCGGTGTGAGCCCAAATAGCTGTGCACACAGCTATATATGAGATGTAAACACACAGACGGACCCGTGGGGCAGGACTGTGGCCGAGTGTAAGCTGGGGGTTCCGCCGACCTCCTCGGGTGATCTCAGGCGAGCGCTTCTGCCCCTCCCGCTGCTCCTGGGCCGGTGTGGGGTGTGGGACTCACACACTTCACTGGGCTGCTGAGTTAGGACTTTCGTGAGAAGGCACATGGGGGAAGTGCAAAGCCAGGCCTTGGGTTCACAGCTCGTCTTCATAAACAGATGGCTCTCTGACTGGAGGCGTCCTTTTCTTCCTTGTCCTCTTCTCTCATCTCTCCAAAGCCACCTGGCTGATTCTGATTTGACGCCAGCCCTCCTCTCTATTTACGTTGTAGCCTTGGTCCACTGAGTGCCTGGGCTGGGGGGCTGCGCGGCCCTGAGGTGTGCGCTTGTCCGCATGAGCATTCCCGCCACAGTCCATCTCAAACTACCCAGCGGGGTGAATGCGGAGTTGACAGTGAAATAGCTCATCATTTTGTAGCATTTCCACCGCAAAGAGACAAGGGGCGTCAAGAATCTCAGGAGCAAATATAACGACCAAATACTGCACAATGATGAGAAAGTGATGAGTTTTTGCGTATCTGCTACCCTCATTTAAATGGAATTTATTTTGTTGTAATTTTATATCAAGTTGTAAATAATGACCATATTCAACAGCTGGCTTCGACCATTCTGGAGTCCTCACTTACTGTCCTTGAGAGGTTTTTGGAAATTGTGACTTTCTGTGAAATGACTGTCGTGAAACCGATTTTACCGTAGACTAATTGATATAAAAACAAGACTTCTGTGCCTACGGCATATTTCTGGTCACAAAAACGTCATCAAACTTCTGCATCAAGACCCCAAGCCGTTCTTTCTCTTTTCTTTTTTTAAAGAGAAGAAGAAGGGGAAAGGTGGAAGAAGTAGCTTTATTTATTTACTTGCTTTTGTTTTTTTACCTCGGCCCCAGTTGTGAACATGGGTCCTTGGCTTTTACAAGGTCCACACACCGGCCAGCATCTCAGCCACCTGAGCCACAGCGGTGCACCCCGAAGGATTTCTAAAAGCAGGCAATCGTTTGTATTGATTAATTCATTCATTCGTTCATCTTTCCACTACTTCAGTTCAGGGTCACGGGTGACTGGAACCTGTCCGGACAGCTCAGGAAGCTTTCCACTGCAGACACACGCACACCCACATTCACTCACACTGGGACAAAGCAGACAGACAGTGGCGGTGACGCGCTCACCCTGGTGGTGCGCATGTAGTATGCGGAATCTGTCTGTCTGTAGATTCTATGAGCCAAACGATGTGCCTTGTCTCTTCTCTTTTGGTGACTTTAAATAGGTTTCCTGTACTGTGGAAGACCAGATATGTCTAACTCATCTTGCTGTAGTTGGGGGAAACTGGTGTGTCCATCATATGAACCCGGTACCTCTCATAGACCAAGGGCTGTTTTCGGCCTGGAAACTTGGTGCTCAGCAGAATCTGGTCTCTGCTCTCTGGAAGCTCATGCTCTGATCACCACCCACAAAGAATCAAGAGAGAAGTATCAGTGTGTTAGGGGGTTGTAGGCGCTGTGAAGAATAAGCAAGAGAGTGTGAGGGGTGGGTTGAGGAGAGAGGGTGATAAGGCCTCTCTAATGACACGTAAATGGTGTGAACCCAAAAGGCAAGGCAGGTGGGAAATGGGAGGAGGAGACTGCCTGGTGGAGGAAAGAGCCAATGGGAATACCCAGAAGTGGAGTGTGTCCACTCTCGGTGTCATCGAGGAATAGCCAAGCGCCCAAGGTGTTCACATGAGTGGGTCAGGGAGAGGTCTGAGCTGAGGTTAGAGGGCTGACAGGGCCTGTCCTACAGGACCTTGCAGAGAGGCGATTGGTAGATAGGTAGTTGGAACTTGCAGAGACGTGATTGGGGGCTCTTTTCTTAGGGGATCTTGTAGAGACGTTGCTGGAGACCCCTGTCCTGTAAGACCTGGCAGAAAGGTGACTGGGAGCCCTACCCCCTAGGGCTCTGCCGAGAGGTGACTGAGCCTCCTCTTGCAGGGCGTCATGAGGACTTTGGACTGATGCATGTTCAGGGCGTCACTGGGAGAAACAGTTCCTGCGGGGAGGAGGCTAGAGTAGAAGCAGAGCAAGCAGTTAGGAGACACTTGCAAGCATCGCAGGAGGAGATGTGCTGTCTTGTACCAGGTGTAGCCCTGGAGGCGGTGAGCATGTCTAAATCTTAGGGTACTTTTTAGGGAGAACCAGCTGGTTCTTCTGACAGCATAATTACACGAAAGGCAGAATAACAAACGAGCTGCATGTGGTAGACATCCCAGAGGAGGTCGCTTCTGAGTGGAGTCAAAAATGGGAAGTGGGAGAGTATTTGAGGTTGAGGCAATAATGTGAGCAGAATCATGGAAGTGAAAATGTGCTTAGTGAGTCTGGGGTGTGGGGAGTGGCCCACGGTGGTCTGAAAGAGGGAGGTTGCGGGAGGTGGGTCTGGGCCAGGGAGGGCCTTGGTGGTCAAGCTGAGGGGTTAAAACCTTTTCAGAGGCAGCAGGGAGCCACTGAAGGATTTTGATAATGAGTGCTTATCTCTGAGGACAGAACGGGTGCTTGGTTTCAAGGTCCCAGGGTGGGGCAGACAAAGCAGATGTGAGAGGATGAAGAATAGACCAGGGACTGGCCAAGTGGATGGAAAGGAAGAGATGGAGTCTGGTGAACTTTCCAAAGCAGAACCTGCATATAACTGATCGCAAACCAGGAAGGTGCAGGAACTGGACTCTGTCTCTGGGTAAATGGTGACTCACTGGTTAAGGGACGTCTGACAGGTTTGGGGTCAGGTGTGAGGAGCTCCGTTTAGATCTACTGAGTGTAAGTACGTGAGGCAACTTGTTAAGTGAATGAAAGAACGAAGCAGAGTCTCAGTTTTGTGGGGAAAGAATAAAATATCCTGTAGGGATCATTCTGTCTGACTTGGTCTCTAATGACTTGGAATAAACTGGACAGTGTACACCAACGCTGAGAAGGACGTGTCCCGCTTCCCAACAGGGCAGATGCTGTGAAAAGCCAGAGGCTCCGGGGGGACGCCTTTGTGTGCATGTGTGCGTGTGTGCGTGCGTGTGTGTGTGCGTGTGTGTGTGTGTGTGTGTGAGAGAGAGAGAGAGAGAGAGAGAGAGAGAGAGAGAGAGAGAGAGAGAGAGAGAGAGAGACTTTTAAAGTTAAACTATTTTGAAATAACATTTTTTATTGAGGTGACTTTATTTTTACAATACTACTTAAGTTTACTTATTTTTTAAAATTTTCTTGCAGGAATGAAGGCAAGTAGGCAAGTAAGCAGCAAGAGAGAGGAGGGAGAAATACTTTATATTTTAATTTTCTTTAGTTGTTCACATTGGTTGTTCCCCCTCAGAAACCTGGGACGTGAACCCGGGTCCTTGGATTGTATATGGACTCTGCTCCTTCAGAGGTGGCTGAGTTAACTGCTCTTCCACCAGGGCACACCTTGCTTTTATTTTTTGAAAGGAAAGGTGCAGACAGGAATAAAGGCGAGCAGGCCACCAGGGTGGCAGGAAGAGAGAGGATGAAGACACGTTTATTTATCTTATTCAGTTGTCTCCCGTGGTTGTGACCCCTGACCGTGGTTGTGACCCCTGACCGTGGGTTGCAAACCTGGGTCTTTGGCATGTATATGGACCACGCTGACTGGAGGCCATGGGCTTAACCACTAAGCCGTCAAGGTGCACCGACACTAGATACATTTTAGATATGCAGGCTTGCTCTTCATGAAACATATGCGCCCACCACCAAGTTTCTAATCATCCTTCACCACTGCCCAATGGCTGCCACGACCCCTTTCTCTCAGCCCTAAATTTAAACTTTTAATTGAAGTGTAACGTATGTGCATAAAACTGTGCAAATCCCAAGTGTGCAACCCGAGGAGTGTTTCAGGGTTCCCGCCCTGTGTGACCAGCACCCGGGTCAAGAGCAGAGCATTGCCAGCATCCTGGAACCCGAATCTTTGATGGACATGTGGAAACCATCTGGTGACTTCTTGGCCTATCTTGACTGAAGGCTGAGCACCCTCGGACTTTCTTTCTCTGAATGCCTAGGTACTCTGCCAATGCCCGTCCTTAGTCAGCCTGGCCAGGAAGAAAGTCCCGGCTCCTTTCCCAGGGAACTGGGCAGGATCAGCACTCATACTGGGAGCAGACACCTCTCCCCTGAGCTGTGTCTGCCTCCTGGGTCCCATCCTCTCCCACACCCTGCAGGCTGCCGATGAGTCCTGCTCCCGTCAGCGGCAGTTCTTTGGCCTCAGCCACGACAATTTATTGACGACGTGTGGATGCCAGACCTGGTCTCCTCACCACTAGGCCCTGCTTGAGCAGGTTCCATGGCATCTCTGAGCTCTCTTTTCATCTCTGATGTTGGAAGCATTGTAGTTATAAACTTCCTTTTGATAATAATTGCCCTTCCTTTGGGGGTGCTCACTCCAAGTCAGGCTAACCCCTGGGCCGCCATTCTTGCCTGTGACCCTCCCATCCACCCTCTGAGGTGGCTGTTTCAGTCAGAGCACACGATCCCTCATGCTGTGACCGTATATGCAGCCAGCAGGCCATTCTCTCTCATGGATTCTGTCTTCCTTGTGAGCTTTCTCTCCTCCAGGAAGGTGGAAAGGAAAAGGACCCATTACTATTTAGTAGCTCACGGGGCCCTGTGCTGGGTGACGGTTGCCTGCCCCATCTGGCAGGATGCCTCTCCTCTCCTTGCTCCTCTGGAGGTGGCGCTGGAGGCAGCCCCTCGGGAAAGGGGATGGTAATCGCCGTCGCACTTGCTGCTCCTGGGTGTGTTTGTCACGGCGGGCTCCCTGGTAAACTGGACAGAGTGATTCTAGAGTACACCCCCATTCTGTGTGGGCCCCACACAACACACGTTTCTCTGGGGCCAGTCATCAGAGGTGGTACCCAGGAAGGCAGCATGTGGCGCTGGGTATGGGTGTCCCAGGAACAGATTGGGTCAGGGCCTCTGGGCTAGAGCGGCCAGAGACCGCAGGGTAAAATGAGCCACAAGTGACAGATGGCATCAGCCTCAGGACACGCTCCTGTGCCCTCTGTGGGGGTGGACCCATGGATCACAGCTGCCCTCCCCCCAGCCAGGGGAGCCTGTCCTCACTGTTTTGCTGCGCAGGTCTGGCCTCCAGGCACGTGGGGAGCTGTGGCTCTGCCCACTTACTCCTCCCTCTGAGTCTCTAGTTGCTAATCAGCATCCTGCCACCTGGAGCCCAGCTGAAATGGGCGACAATCTTCCCTGAAGCTGAGACCTAGGGTATACAGCAAATAGGCAAACAAACAATGACAAAAAAGACCCGTTGAGGTTCCCACAGCCTAAAGAAGTCATGGGGAAGAAGTCCGTCCACCTATCCGCCTTTCCCACCAGGTGAAAAACTCCCACGGCGACATGTATTATCCTGAGAACCTGAATCTGGTCTTGTTGCTGTTGCTGCACTTGTAAAGAAAAGGGACAGGTTCTCCAAGGGGTCAGGTAATGTTTCTGGGTCTGGTCGTGGTGCGAGCAGGAGCTAGGAGAGTACCGGCTGGGCCCGCAGCCCTGAGCCCGAGGCATGTGCTGCACCTGGATGGATGGCAGCTGGGGGGCTGCCTTGTGGCCCCCAGTAAGCCACAGCAGGCGCTGGCTTCTGGACTCTGCGGGTCTGTCTTCACCTTCAGTGACTACCGAGGGAGGGCGACAGAGCCTCAGGCTGGGCCCGCTTCTGGCTCCAGAGCAGTCAGGAGCACAGAGCACTTAAGGCTGTGCATGAAACAACCTCAGAGCACGGCTGGAGTGCGGCCATGGAATGCCGAGCTACACAGGCGCCTCTGTTCTCACCGGGTCTCCAGGGACGGGGGCTCCAGGGAATGAATGCCTGCACATCGCCTCCTCCCCTATACCCCAGAAGCACTGCGCACAGGCCGCGGCTGTGGAAGGCACGGCAGGGAGCCGGGTGGAGTTGGCCCATGGGTAGGGGCGCTGGTCTCCAAAAGACACTCCTTCCAGGTGAGGCCAGTGTCAAGAGCTCTGAGACAGAGGAACAATGCTTTACTGTGGAGTGGTCAACAGAGAGTGACAATGAGGTATTAGGCAAGATGAGTCACAGGTTTTGTAGCAGTGGAGAGGAGTGAAAGACTGGGGTGTTTCTTGAGGTACTGAAATGAGATAACGAGATAGGTCCTAGGGTGTGGGCAGAGCTGCCTATAAGGAGATGACCAGTTTTGACTGTCCTTCCTTCCTTCCTTCCTTCCTACCTTCCTTCCTTCCTTCCTTCCATCCACTAAACAATCCGTTCAAATCCATTCATTCAATAGCACTTGCAACATGCATGGAAATGTGCTGAGAGCAGTGGGGGGATATAGCAAAATAAGTCAGTCCCTCTGATGGGTTCCATCCCTGAACACAATCTGGGACTCAAGGAATCACCACGCTGGCACTACGTCTTGCACAAATACTCTACCACACATTGTCTCTTGTACCCATCTGGGTAAGGATAACAGTTGCTTCATATTTGAAAACCTACCAAAGATGCTGCTCCAGACATTTTGAATACATTCTCTCATTTCCTATTCTCGTTTCTCTCTGAGGGAAGCAAGATCTAGACCATTCTAAGGAATTTGTAAAGTTACTCGGTGTGTCTGTGAGCACTAGGCGCTGGGAGAGGAGCTGAGACCTGACTAAAGGGACTTCTCACACTAGCCTGCTTCACTGCCTCTCCACTCATAGGACCAGAGGTGGTTTTTAAATCCTAGGAGCCTATATCAATATCTGCAAAGTAAGGTCCATCTCTTTCCAACACCGAGGGTCTACAGTGAGGTACAGAGAGGAAAGCAAACTCATCCTCTGAGGAACAAAAGGAACTGTACTTTTCTCTGGCTCACATACTGGATTTTTAAGCAAATGACTCAACCTTTTGCAAATGTGCTTATCTCTAGTAAGCAGCAAACTTCGAGGGCTGCTGTGGGGATTGAGTGGGTTGATGCATATGAATCACTTAGACTTTAGCTCAGTCAACACGAGCCATGAGCGCTGCCCAAGATTTTGCTTCCATACAGGTGTCTGTGGCTGATGCATCTGCAAAGCTGATGGTGCAGTCCCTTCCTCTGAGAGGCGAGGAGACCCATTCAGAGAAGCAGACCCGCTAGTGGCTCTGAGCGCTGCAGCCATGCATGTCAGCGCTCTGCAGGCCCCGGAGAAATGGTTCTGGGCAGAGACCCCGAGTGGTGCTCAGTGACTACCGGGAGCTGCCTGCCTCCTTGCACCCCTCCTCGGGGTGCACCTGGAGCAGCAACCAGCTGCCTTTCTTTGGAGCATGTGTCGACTTGGTGGTTTTTCTGTGCTCCCCGTATCCTTCCTCAGTCCACAGGGCCCAGGCTGAGCCCCTGCAGGCCAAGGAGGAATTCCCAGCCTCTCAGAATCCGCAGGGTCTGGTCTCTAGCAGGGAAGACTTTCTTGGGGGTCTAAGAGGGAGTTTCTCTGGTACTGGAGAAGCCACCTTGTGGTCTCAGCATATGTGATGACCATGTAAGGTCAAAGCAATGGAAGCGACCTGGGGTGTTCGATATATGAGTTTGTACTTCAGCAGAGTGGCTGACAGGCATGAGCTGACACAAGAAATCAATGTGTTCCACGACGGAGTCAGGTGGGATGGGACCCTGAGACCCTTCGATGGAGTCGCTGGATTCTGTCTCTTTCTTTAGAGTTTCTGCTTTCGGAGGCCAGGCAGGGTCAGTGACTTGTCCCTGTGTCCCAGCAGCTTAGCATAGGATCGGGCACCTGACGGGCAGGGCCACACCTCGCTGTCATCTGAACCCAGCAGATGTAATCTGTAGCCCCCAGGCCAGCCAGGTCCCCTTGGTTCCCCCGGAGCTGCTGCCTCCTGTCTGCCAGGCAGGCCTCTCCCAGAAGCATCCCTGACACTGTCATCTTTCCGGTCCCCTCCCACGGTCCCCTGCGCCACAGCCCCTAATAGATATCCAGGGAGACAGGACTCTGGAGAAAGAGTGGCCTGCCCAGATTTGATCAAGACACGAGTGAGAGGCAATGATTTGTGAAGAAATCCTGGTCCCGTCTAATGGAATTTTCCCAAAATAAATTCATGTAAACAACTTCCCACAAAGAGGCAGTCAGGGGAGCTAGTGTGCAAACAGCAGCGTTAACAGTTGCAAGCACTATGGGCTCCAGGGGTGCCGTGTCGTCTGGAGGGGGGCTGTGGGGAGACTCCCTTTAGCAAAACACCTTTGGCTCCAGTCCTCCTGACGTCATAATGTCAGCCAATTCATTAACCTAAAATGTCCCTTATTTTACTATCATCCCCGCAAACCTAGCAGACACCACTTTGCAGCTCAAAGGACTGCAGAATGGATTTTTGCTGAAAGGGCTCATCCCGTTTCAAAGCCCATCAGACCGGGAGGGAGAGGAGCGTCAGGCCTGGAGAAGGTGGGGCAGGGAGGGGTGGGTGGAGGGACAGGGCGGGAGGGTGGCGGGAGGAGAGATAGAAAACGATGTGTCTTCGTGCTCAGGGTAGG
The DNA here is from genome assembly GCA_004363575.1 of Solenodon paradoxus. Taxonomy (NCBI): domain Eukaryota; kingdom Metazoa; phylum Chordata; class Mammalia; order Eulipotyphla; family Solenodontidae; genus Solenodon; species Solenodon paradoxus. The sequence continues at coordinate 11,896 of RJWH01006366.1, forward strand.
ATGTGAATAGACTCATACAGTTCCTAGAGTGAAGATGAAAGTCTCCTGAAGACGCGCAGGACACTGGATTCTTGTGGCCTGGATGTCTCTGGTGTCCAAATGGAGGACAACCGCAAGCCGGCTGTGTGTGCGGCAGAGCAGACCTGCTTCCGGAGGGAAGTGTGTGCAGAATCTCCGAGGGACACACCTTTCCCCCAGATGTTTTTTTCCCAATGGACTAACGCTCCCAAAGCTGAGCTGTTTTCAGGGCCTGGGCTGGAGGCCTTTTCCTTGCCTCCCATGACCAAGGCCTGGAGATGTTTTCTCTATAATTAGGATTCTCTTGGAGCCACTGTTCAACTACTCTGAGACGGTTAGCAAATTTCATCACTTCTTCAAGCCTCAGTTCTCTCATCCATACAGTGGGAACCTGGATGACAGGCTCACCCTTGTGTATTTCAGAGCGTTGTCAAGTTCCAGTCAGGAAATGACGGCAGAGTCAAGGAATTTGATTTTTATTATAATGCTTTGTTTTTTATTTTTTAAGTGCAGGCAGGAATGAAGGCAAGTAGGCAGACAAGCAAGAAGAGAGAGGAGGAAGAAGCATTTGATTGTATTTCTATTTTGCTGTTCACATTGGCTGTTCCGGCAGGACACAGGACTCTAACCCAGGTGGCTGGGATGCAGTGGACTGTGCTCAGCCAGAGGCGGCTGATCTAATTGCTACTCCACCAGGGTGCACCTATTATAAAGAATTTAATTCTGATTTTTGCTTACGCCTTACTTGACTTCACCGGATTTTGCTGAGAATTTGTCTTTGCAATAGTCTGATCTGGAGAAATGGGAAGATGAGAGGAGTGTGCCTGCAGGCAGTGGAAGGAGTTGAGATGCCACTTGGAGGCAGAAGGGGGCAGAAGTGAAGTGAGGGGGGGCACCAACAACCCACTGGACTGATGACCTCTTTTAACCCAGGCAGCAACCTGCTGGTACTGATGCTAAAGATGTCGACTATGGACAGCTGGTTTTGGGTCTTAAGCTTTCAGCCCTCAAAGAAACGCTGTACATCCTGCTCTTTGCCACGTGGCTTTATGGTGCTGTCTCCAGTGGGAAGGATCTTTGGCCATAGGACTTGCTTTGGCCCTTGAGATGCTAATGAAATGCTCAGAGGCCTTAAACTTGCCTGTGCAATTCGGTCTTGGGCTCCTCAAATCTGCCATGAGAAGAGTATGCCCCAGTAGCTGCTGGTCCGGGTGGGCCATGGAGGGGTCTGCATGCAGTCAGAGCCTGAGGCCAAGCTCGCCTGAGCGGTGACCTGACACAGAGCCACAGCCCCTGCCGGACACATACTTCTTGTTGGCAAGAGGGTGACATTTCTTCTCACTTTGCACAAACAGATTTGCAGAACAAAGAGGAGGTTCTGCTATCTGTACTTTCAGTGAACAGGCGCCTTGCAAAGTGAGGCTGGCCTGTAACAATGAATGGTTTTCCTATTTATTCATTTTTGAAGAAAGGTGCAGGCAGGCATGAAGGTGAGCAAAGGCAGGCAGGCGGGAAGAGAGAAGGAGCAGCAGCACCTTGTTTCATTTTAGCCGTTCATCTTAGTTGTTCCCCTCCACACATCGGACCTGGGATATGAACCAGGATCCCTGGCTGTGTGTGGACTGTATCAGTTGGAGGTGGCTGACCAAACTGCTCCTCCACCAGGGTTTGCCTGTTTCCTTTTAAAAAAGCATCGCATCTCCTATATGTGTAGGACCTCAGGTGCTGTTACACAGACACTGAAAGCAGGAGCGAGGAAGAGCTGGGGCTCGCCAGTCAGTCTGAGATTTGAACTCTGACTTCGCCACAATCAAGCTTTGTCACAAGGTTTATAGTCACTCCAGCCTTAGCTGCTTCATCTTTGGAATGAGGATAATAATACTATTTGTAAGAAGGGCATGAAATGGGTGCTGACATTTTGAACAGAGAGCCCACCACCTGGTGAGCGATTGATAAATATTCTAATGATTATTCTGGATGTGAAAGCACGTTTGCCTGTCTGTTTGCATAAGCCATGTTCCCAATAAAGGCCAGCCACGGTGAAAGATCTAAGTGACAGTGGGGAGCTGTGGGGCTCATTTGCTATGTCTGAGGGGAAGGTCACCTTGCTCTTACATGGGGACAAGGGGAGGGCTGGGGCTCCAGGCAGCCCTGGGCTCAGCTCTGTCACTTGGGTGGGGCTGACCTCCATTACCACTTTTAGTTCCTCCAACAGAATTCTCTCTCCCTTGTTCGCTGTAGGGAGCGTCCAGTAGCTGCTGATGGGGCGCTAGGAAACAGGGCACTTTTCTTGGAAGGAGGCAACCATTTGGAGCTGCAGTTAGCAGAGCAGAGATCATGGCCTTAGCCACGGAGTGGACACTCTTCTTCCCCTGGGGCGGCAGGGAGGCGTGACTTGCTGCTGTAACAGCTCCCAGAGCTTGTTAGATGATCCTTCCCCAACCACTCTGACCCCAGCTAGCAATGATGATGACGAACACGATGTTATATTTCAGAGAGACCTACAGTGTCCTGTCCTGTCTTCCTTGTAGAACATTATTTGACTTCACTCTTTCCCTGCCTCGCCACCAGCAATGGTTTATCTCACACCATTTTCTTCTCCAGCTGTATGAATGAAGAAATACTAGGGGCGAATCTGAAAAACGCATGATAGTTCAGACGCCTTAGAAGTTCATCAGTCACGTGAAATCCTTGGTGGGTGGTCCTGACAGAAAGTCAACTCTCCAGGCAGCTTCCATGTCCTGGCATCAGAGCAAGGACAAAGTAAAGGCATGGAAGAATCAGTTTGGGGAAACTTTTCTGGGCCAGGCCTGCCTGGAAGTGCCACATATCACTGCAGATTGCATTCTATTTGCTAGGACTCATTACTGAGCTCTGCTTACCTGCAAAGGTGTGTTTGACAAGTGTAATCTATCCACATGTCCATGCCCAGAGCCAAGGGGGAGTGGGCTTAGCAAACAGCTAGCTGATCACTGTCATACCATTTCTTCTTTATGGGGGTATTCTTTAACCAGTCTTAGATCAACCAGCCTAATTTGGATTCATCGCTCAGTGGCTGTAGCTGAGACCTAGGCATATCTATTTTTGAAACTCCAAAGTCTTTTCTTTGCTTCCCTAAAGAAATAGATGCTGCCAAGTCCAGCTGCCTAATGGGATAAGGGATCTAGGAAGCAGAAATACTAGAGAAAAATGCATGAACACATATTCACCATCTTAGAGGTGAAGTGACTGGTTGATAACAGCACAGCTGGTAAGTGATGTGTGAGGAATTCACCTTTTTATTGGGGATTCACAAAAAATGACATCTGGGGAACCGAGCATCTAAGAGAGCTCCCGTTCATCCACATACTGGTGTGGACCAAAGATATTTGGGCACTTTCAATGTAGTAGGGATGAAAAAGGTTGAACTTGGACATCTGAGAACTTCTAAGAGCCTTATGTGGGAATCTGCATAACAGACTGATGCTGATCTGACCTTTCCTGCTTTTCCTCTTACTTATCCTTCCACCCCAATGTCATCTTGGCTGTACCTACTCTTTCCTAAGTGGACTCCTCTTTATCAACCCTCTTAATTATGGAGCTCCCCAGGGCTCCATGCTCTCCTGCTGCTAAGAGATTAAAATCAACAGCAAAGCTGGGGGTGGGGGTCCGCTTAACGCTTACAATCAACCCTTCATTCAACTAAGATCCACTGAGCACTGTTCTGTGAGCTTTTCAGGGTCACATGCTGAAGAGGGTTGGACACACTAGACTTTTGGCTTGGCTCTTCAAGAACAGGATGATAGGCCAAGCAAATTAACTTTCCTGTTCTTCTTCCTCTTTATTTATAAAGTAGAAGAAAGAAAACACACTTCCCATGATTTGTTTTGAGCATTAAATGTGGAAGAACTTTGTGCCGAGCTGGGTCCTCACTTTCCTTCAGCTCAATGTACAGCCCCTCCTCCTTCTGTCCCCACCTTCTCCTTTGTTTCCTTGAAGGCCCATCTTCCCACACAGGCTCTGAACTTTAGCCACCTGTGACCTCGCAAGACCCCTTTCTATCTTTATGCGCTCTCTTGACTTGTGTTGCTCATTTGCCCTTTCTACTGGGTCAATCAATCAGCATGCTAACAGTTCCTCAGTTTAGTCAAGGGATGAGAAAATCCCCTCCTCCATCTTGCTTCAACTACTGTTTCTTTCTACTCCCCCACCCCACCCCAGATTCAAACTGCCAAATGAACTGCCCACTCTGGCATCTCCGCTCCCATTGCAATATGGCAGCCAGGCCACTACTTCAGAAGTTGCTCTTGCCGAGCTCAGCCAGGACCACCATGATGCCATGTCCAATGGATCCTTCTCTGCCTTCATTTTTTTTCACATGGAAGTAGCCATTGACTGTGTACGTCACTCTTTCCCTTTTAAAACATTAGTTTCTCTTGGTTTTCCTCCTTCCTTTGGGCTGCTCCCTTTGAATCTCTCTTGCTAGTTCTTTTTTTGTCTGCCTGCCTTCTCAGTGTCGGAATCCCTGGTGCAAGCCCTCTTCTCTCTCTCTTTACAACTTCTCCCTAAGTGATTTGATTCATTCCCCTGACTTGATAGGACATCTATACATTCTTATTCTTAACTGGGTAGCTCCTAGGTGTATCGTTCTTTGGCATTCCAGATTTTCGTATGGAATTGCCTGCCTGACAGCTCCCACGGTGACTGATTATCTTGCTTCACATCTGTTTCTCCTTCAGCCTTTCCCCATTTCAGCTAAACGTTATCTTCATCTTTCCTCTCTTACTTCCCACACCCTCTGCATCGCCCATTCCTGATAATTTATTTGTGGGTGCGTTTCTGATGCCCCTACACTGCCCTCACCCCCTCCCTATTTATAAGCGCTTCTTTCCTGATGTCCTCAGTTCTACTTCTAGGGTTATTAGCAGAGTGATATTTTGAAAACGTAAATTAAATAATTTCCAAATAATGTACCTGCTCCCCAAAACACTTAGCTGGCTTCCCACTGACTTAGAGTAACAGGCTCCATTCCTCATGTCATCGACAGGGCCCTGGCTTCTGCCTGCTTTTCCAACCTTAGCTCAGAGCCCTTTCTCACTGCACCGCAGCCACGCGTCCCTCTATTTCCAGTTCCAATGGCATAACGTTCTTGGCCGCGTCCAAGCCCCAGCTTGCTATTCTCAGCTCATCACCTCATTCTTGCACATCCTTTTGGTCTTGGCTTAAATGTCACTACTCTCAATTGAATCCCAATGCTGTTTCTTAGTTCTTCTATTCTCTCCATTCAGACTACCCATTTTCTTCACGGAGCCCATTGCAGTTGGTGATCGGACACTTATTTGCATCCTTACATGGTAGCAGCAGTTCGCCTCTCCAGCAGACTGTAAACTGTGATGTAGAGACCAGGTCTCTGGTCCACAGCTGTAGATCCAATGCTGGCACATGGCAGAAGCTGGAGAAATAGTTCCTGCTGAAGAACAGCTAGTAGTTAATGAGCAGTGTATCAGGTAGTCTTCTAACGATACTGCTGTTTATTTTATTTTGCTCCTCATTACGGCTGTCAGAGGCCGTTTCCCCACTTTATCGATAAAGAAATGGAGGCACACAGTTTAAGAAACTTGTCCAAAGCTCCCCAGAAGGAAATGGCGGAACTTGGATGTGAGCTGTAGGCCCCAGGGTGTCATTGCCTTGCTCCGCCACCTGAAGAGAATGAACACAGCAGGCATTCAAGAATGGCACTCCTGGGTGGTGCTTTCCACTTAGTTCTCTTGGGACCCAAGAGGAGGAGAACCTGTGGGAACTCACCACCTGCCCCAGGCACCCCTCCCGCCCCAGCCTCCGGCAACTGGTGGGATGCTGGAGCCTCTGGCAGGCTGGGGCGGGAGGGGCCCAGGACGCAAGACCTGGGGTACAGGGGCCAGGCCACTGTGGAGAAGGTGCCCCTGGGCAGGAGGACATGCAACATGGGGCTCGTTGAGGTGTGTTTGAGTGATGCACTACAGGGTTCACCTGCCTGGGGCCCTTAGGCGAAGGGACCAGAGTGCAGGATAAACTGGCTTAAAGGTGGCACTGAAAGAAAAGAATATTTATATTTTATATGTGTGCGTGTGTGTATTCACATTTCCCAAATCCCAAAGCAGAGCAAGCGGCTCAGCAGATACAGCGGGTGCATGTGGAGAAAAACCCACAGAGTCTGTCCCACTTCTAAGCTTGGGCTCTTCCCATTGCTTCCCGTTCCTCTAACCCAACCCACCTGCAGTGCAAACCACATGCCGTGTCCTTTCCGCATCCTTCCCTGATCACTACAACCTCTGTGGGGCAGGACGCTGGGGTCCACTCAGCCATCGGGTTCCAGGTTCTCCCTTTTGTGCTCAGCCCTCAGTGAGTTCAAACATAGAAGTTTGAACTGTGGAAGGCATCCAACCCTCCAGGTTGAGTGGGTGACTTTCCCCTCTGTGATACCTTCCTAAATAGCACGCACCTGGCACAGGACCTGACTTACTGCACTCAAGTATTTCTTCATTCTCTTGTGTCTCCGGTTAGAATGCAAACTCTTTGGAGCCAGGGAACATGTCAAAGTCATCTTTGTATTTGCAACCCTCAGCACTTTTGTCAAATGAATGAGTAAACGATCCTCCTTCTCCAGCTGCCAAGAACCCCAGCTTCTGTGTGTGTGCGTGCGTGTGTCTGTATGTGTGTATGTCTGTCTGTGTGTGCATGCCTGCTTCCCAGGCAGGCCTGACTTTGGAGCAGTGCCCTTCAGAGGCAGGGAGGTGAAAGAGCAAGGAGACCTGGCCCAGGAGAGGGTCAGTGTCTGGCTGTTTCTCAGGCCACACATCCTAGCCGCTGTCTAAAGTACAGGCGAAGCTTTAGGAAATCAGATATGGCTGCTTCCTAAATAAAAAAAAAAAAAATTGCCTTGAGTGTCTACTAGAGGCCAGTCACTAGACTTGTATTTGTTTTTTATTTCCTTCCTGATACCTACAAAAAAGGTATCATTTTCACTGAGCAAGTGAAGAAACAGACTCAAGAGAAGTTAAATATCTTGCCTGTTTTAGCGACTGAACCCAAGTCCACTTTCGTGACCACTATTAGCTTTTCTTCCACCAGGTAAGAATTAGAAATAAATCAAGCTATGCTCCATTGCTGACTGTGGGCCTCTTTCAACTGGATCACTTTTTGAAGGCAGTCTTTGGGATGTGATTCCTTATTGCCAGGCTGAGACTCTGAAGGAGGGACAGTTTGCCTGATCTCATACTAACCGCCAGGTGGCGCTGTCGGCTCAACAGACAGTCTTTCAAGAGCAGCCTTTTGGGGAATTCGACATTTCTTCAAGAAAAAAGCTGGTGCTGTTGTATGAAGACTTATCCGTCCTTGCATTCTGCTATTTGCCTCTACCGTGTTTCCATAAATCACCTCCTCTGTGCCCCCAAACTGCTCACGGATGTTGCTATCTCCATTTGATGGCCCCTCAGGGAATTTGAGTAATTGGAGGGAAGTTCTGAATTGCAAATCAAAGAGTCATGATTTGAAACCAGGGCTGTCTGATTCCAAATCTCCAGATTCTTGGAGTACAAAGAAAGCAGGATCTGAACTGTGAGTCGCACAGTAACCTGCCAGCCTCTATCTACCTGGCATGAGTAGCAATGAATTGTCTGCGAAATGCCTGTATGTCAGGCCCTGGGCCAAGTTTTAAAGAACCGGGGTCCAGCAGGGATTTTTGAGGGGATGTGGGAATTTCTGTCCCACCATTGAGCCCTGCACCATTTTTTTCTTAAAAAGTGGTGCTGTTCATTGACCTTCCCATGAGTGGACCTCCCTTCCACTCTGAGTGAAAGCTGCAAGTTCACCTTAGAGCCATGTAACTCACGAGTAATTCATGTGACCCTCTGAAGTGCCATTTACATCTTCTTGTTAATAACCTGCAAGTCATGTTTCTTTTTTCATCTGCCTCATTGTTTCCCGGAGACGGAGACACATGTTGATCTATAGTGACAGTTCTAATTGCATAAACAAATACATTCCACAAAGAACAGGGCTGTATGGGACAAGGAGACATAGAGGAGAAGCATATACCATTCATTGACATTAGAACATGAATACCTCACTAACAACATGATTGTGCCGTTGTCAACATCTTGGGAGACTGATGACAGTCTGGCCCAGGAACAGTCACATTGGCCGTGATGTCAGCTTCCAGACTCTCAGATGTGCTCGGGATGGCGAGCTCATGATTTCTGATCCTCAGAACAGCCTAGGAGGTGGGTATTATTGTTCTCATTTTACAGATAAGGAGGGTACAGATGCGTTTCTGAGCCTGGAGTCGGGAGCCCAGATTAAACCTGTCTCTTCCATTAGACTCCATGCCCACGTCTGCCTGGCACACTTGTGTGTTTTAGGAATACTACCCTGCCTCTTACCCCTGCAGCCATCTGCTGGGGACTCACAGGGGCCCCGAGGAAGTTACTGGTGAGATCCAGGTGGGAGGAAGTAGGCCTGACAAAGATCAGCTTGAATCAACTGTTGCAGGATGACTTTGACACCTGGGACATTTGACCACCTGCTTGGGCACATTTCCCCTCTCTTGAGGCTTCTCAGTTGTCTGTCTCTTGCCCAAAAGGATAATCCCCAAGTCCTTTCCCCAATCGTCTGAAATCCCATGGGTCCTGGCTCTTTATTCTCTTCCCTGGTGCCTGAAAAGGAGCACTTCGCACCCTCTTGCTCAGCCCATGACCTAGCAGACTGGACTCTGCTGGAGCTTACTTCTATTTACGAAGGCGCTCTCCTTCCCCCTCTATCCCTTTCTCTCTATTATCTTTGTCTAATCAAATAGCAGACATCTTGAAAGAATCAAGTGTTTTCTTGGCTTTATAGAAGAAAGTGGGTCCCAAGTTCTTCAAAGTACTAGAACTGAGCTGGACACGGGCACCTCCTAGCTGGGAACATTCCTGGGATTCACTCCCTTTGGAAGCAGGCTCCTCATCCTCAGAACTCCAGACATGCCATCTTTTCTCCAAGTGCTGGGACCTGCCTGCTCAGGAATCTGAGCAAAGGAAAAGTCTGCGCTGGGCTCTGCGGCCATCACTGGACCCTGACAGAAACAGGTGATTCCTTCTGCTGTTAAGCATGAGGCCAGCATGATTGCTTTTGATCCTCACAACAATTCTGCAAGGTAGATCTTTTTTTAAGTTACAGAGAGGAATGAAGATGCTCAGACAAGCCGGCAAGAGGAGGGAGGAGGAAGAACATTTTATTTAGTTGTACATCTTAGCTGTTTTTCCCAGCCTGGGTCCTTGGGATGTGTGTGGACTATGCTTAGACTGGAGTCAGCTGAGCAAGCCAGTGCTCCACCAGAGTGTGCTTCAAGGTAGATCTTTCTGCCCCTGTTTTACAGATGACTCAACAAGCTGCAGAGGGGTGAAGTAACTTGTCCAGTTTCTTCAGATACTAACTGGCAGAGTCAAAATGAGAATACACACTTTATAGCCTTGCTCCTGAGTTGGAGCCTGGGGGTGGGGGTGGGGGCAGGAAAGTACAGTGACAGGAACATGGTATTTATTTCCAGTGCTGTTGTAACAAATGACCACCCATGGAGTGGCTTACAACAGAAAGTTATTGTCTCCCAGCTCAAGAAGCTAGAACCCAGAATCAAGGTGTCAGCGGGGCTGCTCCCCCTCAGAAGGCTCTCTGGGAGACTCTGTCCTTGACTTTTTCAGTTTTCGGAAGCGTTCTTTGGTTTGAGGTCACCTCACTCTGATCTCTGCCTCCACCTTCACAAGGTCTTCTTTCCTTCACCTGTCACTCCTCTGTGTGTTTCTTGTCTTTGGATTGAGGGCCCCCTTGTATAATTCTGGATGCTGTCATCTGGAGATCTTGAACTTAAAATGATAACTGCAGAGACCCTGTCCCCAAATACAGACGCATTCAGATGTATTGACAGGTGGACGTATCTTCTGAGGACACCCTTCAGCCCGATGTGGACACTCGTCCTCTTACAAGGGAAGCAGGAGTCCCTCTGCTCTCTGTAGCCCCCACAGATAAAGCTGGGCCAAGCGCAGTCAGGACACAGGGGATATGAGTGCTTTCTGGCCATAAATAAGAACTTTCGAGGAAGGCAGAGCTCACCAAGGTGGCCTGCCCCGCCCCGTGGAAGCAGCCTGTTCTCAGTATTAGAGGTGAGGCCTGAGAAGTTGGACTCAGGGCCCACTAACCCTTTGGTCTGGGGGGCCCAGGGCACATCATCCTTCCAGGGGCGGATGAAAGTGTTTTCCCTTCTTTTCAAATCAGGAAAAGTAGTTATGTGCAGATGTTGATTTACGATGCTGCACCCCCGAAACTTAAGTGGCAAGGCAATGTTTCTTCCCTAAAAAGTTACTTTTAAGTAGCTGAAAAACAAGAACTTTTGGGTCAGAGACAATGTTTTATTTTTTAAGGGACACATGCTTGTCTCTGCACTGGAGGGAGTGGTGAAATAGGACTTTGAACACTTACTGGATGGAGGAAGTCTAGGAATGCAAAAAATGCCTGTTGCCCATCAAAGTCATCATGTGGCGCTGGCTCAGTGATGCCTTCATGGAGAAGGGATGGGTACACGGGAGCCTGAGCATGGGAAGGGGCTGTCATCATTCCCTAGCACCTTCATTCATGCTGACACTTGCCTGGTGTCTATCATCTTAGAATGGGCACCCCCCCCCCCCCCACCTTGGAGGACAAAGCTATCTTGCAAAGACCCCTGTTCTGGATTGCCTGGAACTGACATTTGAAGGTGGGACCCCCTGGCAGCTTGTCACTGATGGCCTCTGAAGAGGCCCACCTTGTGTGGGCCTTTGTTCAAGGTCAAACCACCAGAGCGATGCAGAGAGACCTTGGGAGAGAGGGGAGGAGAAAGAAGCTAACATTTCGTGAGAATCCGTTTTCTTTGGGGCACTTTACTGGGCTACTTTATTTCCGCATTTTGCAGATGGGACAAGCATGACTCAGAGAGGCTAAGAAACTTTGCCTGTTTCCTGCATAGTTAGCAATAGACGCAAGTCTGTCGGAAGTCAGTTCTGTCGGATCCCCAAGCTGGCTGGCTTCACTGCATGGTGCTGCCTGCAAGTCCCTGGACGGCACGTGGCAGAGAGAGAGAAAGACCTGTGGTTGGATTCAAGGGAAACCGATGAGGCGGGCAGCTTGTCCAGTCTTCCTTCAGGATGAGAGGGCAGAAGACTCGACCCTGGGAGACACTGGGGGCTTCCTTGGTGGTGTCTGTGACCAGCCAGGGAGAAGTCACTTCTAGGGGTGGAATGTGCTCCTGACATTCCGGAGAGGGATCCCTCTGTCCCTTGAGCCTTCTGCAGCTCCTCTGCCCAGCCAGCTTGGAGGATACTCAGCAACAGCAACTTAGTCCTTTACACCCCCAAGTTCGGTATTTCAATATCATCATAATTATTGCCTCACTGGGTACCACTTACATTCCCCTCTACTTAGTATGAGTCTTTAATTGACTTTTAAAATGTTACACCGATCTTAAATAAAAATATTTATGAGATCATATGTTGAATTAATTCAACAAATCTCGGTTGAAAGCCTGTGGAGTGGTCGATACTTCAGATGCCGGGACACAGAAAAATCAAAACAGGCAAAGTCTCTCTCTCAGTGGAGATCGCATTCTCTTAGAGGACTTGGGGAATAAAAACGATAGAAGAGAATGTCAGAGAATGCTAACGGAAAATTTAGCAGGGTGATGTAGTATATGAACTTTTTTGGACCCATAGTAAGGAAGTGATTTTACACTGTAGGCCAGTACACATAAACCAAACACAAAACAGGACATGGAGAAACAGCACTGACCTTTACTTCATGGGACATGCTCTGATATTTTCTCTTTTTCCTTTTTAAAGGTACTGCTTGTGAGCCACTGAAGACTGATCTTCTGCCCCAGTAATGGATGGCAGCCTGCTCTTTGGAAAACACTAGACCATCGGGAAGCTGGGGGTGGGACAGCATTATTTCAGAAAGGGCAAGCAGAGAAGGGGCCTCCGAGGAAGAGAAGCTTGAGCAGAGGTCACATGGCTGAAAGGAGGGACACAGGGAGCCGTGTGAAGATTTAGGGGGAGAGTCTTCTTGGCAGCTTCTCCTTGCTGTGTCCTTGTCATCTAGAAGTGTCCACCACCTCACAGGCCTTCCGTGTCAAGACCCTGAGGTGGGACTAAGTTTGGCTTAGATGTCTTATACTGTGCATGTGTGTTTTATGTGATTTGAGTATTTTAATACAGATGAAAACCAACACACACACGCTGCGGATGTATCTCACTATTCTGAAGGTCTAAGTCCAAAGCGGGTTGGTAGCGCCTCTGGAGGCTCTAGGGGGCTCCATTTCTCTGGCTTTTCGAGTTTCTAGCGGCCTCCCACATTTCTTGGCTGTTGGTCCCACATCGCTGCTTCTGTGTCACATGCCTTCTTTCCCCCTGACTCGGACCCTCCTGCCTCCTCTTAGAAGGGCCTGTCTGTTCGCACTGGGCCACGGATTGCAAACCTCCGTCACATCTACAGTCTCTTTTTGCCACGTAAGGTAACATAATCACAGGTTCTGGAAACGAGGAAGTGACATCTTTAGACACCTTTATTCAGCCTCCCGGGCCATGTCAAAGCATAGAGCACTCAACGCTGTCACCTGGGAAATTCCCCGACATGCTAGGGGCACCAGGGAGCGTGATGTTTGCTGGATGGTTAAGACAGAAGAAGAGTCCCCTCATGCTCAGTCCTGCTGCCTACCCCTCCTCCTCTTCTTTTCTGGAGGTGTATTGTTCACAGGTGCCACCAGGGCCAGAGACACACCCTGCTCTGCTCCCAGGACGCACCTGAGCTGGGAGGCACTCTGGAGACCATGGCTCAACCCTCACGCCTCCCAGGGGACGAGAAGTCTCCCACCTCCCTCACTTCTACAGCTTCACGGGGTGTTTTTAATTACAGCTCATTTTGATAGGGTTGTTTTACCTTCAAAACACTTGGTCTCCTTTTGCTCATTTCATTCTCACCCTGCAGGTAAAGGACAGGCATTGGCTCTCCTATTTTACAGAGGAGGAAACTGTGGCCCTGAAGTCAGGGGGTAAAACTAGGCCCAGAACATGAGTGTCCTGACTTCTCCCCACTCCAGGTTCTTTCCTTCAACTCTCAGCTTTTTTTTTTTAAAGGTCAGAAGTATCTAAAATCTCAGAATCCTTCTAGAAGGGCTCGCGGTGGGGAAGAAGGATCTGTTTGTTTTGTGTCGTGCCAAGGCACAGAAGTAAAAAGCTATTCAGAGAAACATTTAGTTCCACACAGGGGGAAGCATTCTAAGAATCAGTATTGTCCAAATGAATAGGATTGGCTTCCTAAGGAGAAACAGGGAGCTGATTTCTTGTCACCAGCCTGGACGGTGCCTTGCAGAGGTTGGACTTGGAAATTGTTAAACTTATTTAGATAATCTCTGAGTTAAAGGTTTAGCCACAGGCCTGGGAGACCCTCAGCAAGCCGACCCCCGCAGGGAGCTCCCAGCCCTCCTCTCATCCATCTCTGGGAGTCTAACCATAGGGCTCTGGTGGCGGCAGCCAGGGGTGGGGTCAGACGGAAAATAGAGTCTTGGGTCTTACAGTGGGGGTGGGGCCGATGTAAAAGAAAACCTCCAGCAGGCAGCCCTCCCCCCTAGAAGATAACAATCGAATTATATACATTTTGAATGGTATTCTTGGGATCTTAGTGATTTTCATATGAAAACTCAGCTTGGAGTCCTTGGCATCTGTTTCTCCTTTTAGGACAGAAACCAAGAGACTATTTACGTATTCTTAGGGCCCTATCACCAATTAAATCTTTTCAGAGCCTCGGTCCTCCCTGTCCCCCTACCCCCACCCCCGCCAACTCTCTCCACGTTTAGGATTAAGTTTCTTGGCCTACGGTGGTTGCTGCTCTCTTTGGTGATTTATTTATTCAACTGGATAATTTTTCATCTCGACCTTGGGCATTTCAGACCTCCACGTCCACCTTCTGCTCATCGGGAAGTGATCCTGCTTGGGGACCCTCCCCAAACTGGGCCTTGGGGCCATGCGGGGAATGCATTCCTTCAGGCGCCAGGAGGCAGCCTATCTCCGTGTCATCCCTGGGCACCCAGCCCAGCCCTCCCCCTTCCTGACTGTGACAGAGCTTCCTCCTGGAGACAGGGAGCACAGCTGGGTGACGTCACCAGGAATGCACAGGGCCTGTGCAGGGGCCCGGAAGCAGCAGAAGTAGGATGTCACTGGGAACAACTGGACCATCATTTGCCTTCGAGACAATCTGGTCCTGCAGGGACTGAGGAATCTGCCGAAATGTCTGAGAAAAGTGTGTCTGATGGAATGTGCCTCACAGCTCCTCCCACCTCAGTCCCGGGGCTCACTCCTATCCTTCTGGGGCTTCTGTTCCTAAGCGCTGGCACGGAAGAAGGCTTTCGAGCTTCACAATTTGAGGCTGCCTTCATGCCCTCACTGGCTCTGCTCTTAACCAGCTCTGTGCCCTGGACATGTCACACAGCCCCTCTGAGTCTCCCACCAGACTAGCAACACGTGGACTGAAGAATGTCACCTTGTGGGGCTTGGCGCATACATGAATTAGTGTCTGTGGAGTTCCCAACACCATTCCTGGCACACAGCGGGGTGCAATAGCCATCAGTCCTTAGTAAGCGGTAACGTTAGGTTAATATGCTAGGATAATACCCTAGGATCTTGGTACTTAGAGGTAGGGGCCTACTAAACGAAGACATTCAACTGAATTCGCAGATCAGTGAGTCCTGACTTTGCGTCTTGACTGTGTGCTGGAGGATGGGGCCAAGGGCAGCGGCAGGAGGGTGACCTTGTTCTTTAACCTCATCAGGCCTCATGGGAAACTCAGATGAGTTATCCAGAAAGTAAAGATGTGGTTGTTAAATTTTGGAGAAGCTAATGTATGAAAAGTTCAAACCATAGAGTGACTACACAGTAGAGCCATTGCTACTATTTCTGCTTATAAATGTCTTCCAGAAAAACTTGGAATAAATGTACTCATAATAATAAGATACAATCCCTGCATTCAAAAATGTCAACGTTAAGTGGGGGAAAAAGGCCTGTCAATAGGAAAACTGAAGAAAGCATCTCGTGATCTGTAGCACAGAGGATTCTGGAGCAGATAGCCTGGATCCAGCCTCTCCTTGTCACTCAGTAGCTGTGTCACCTTGGGCAGGTTCACAAGTCCCTGTCTCTTCTCTCATCTGCAAAATGTGGATTAAAATAATACCACCCTTGAAGGGTCACGGTGAGGATGAAATGAATTCGGACATGCAAAACCATTACAATGTATGGTGCCTATCCCAAGCTAAACGCTGTGGTAGTATTGGCTTTAACCATTAATAAGAAGCAACTCATACTGCGTGGACACGAGGAGGGAAGTCTTCTGAGGAATGGAGACACTGATGTTGGAGTTTGAAAGTTGAGAAAAATCTCCAGGTATGTTTAGGAGCTGGGTTAGGCTTTTAAGGCAAAGGATATGCCTAAACCAATAAGTCAAAGGAGATGGCTTGTTTGGAGCAGAAGTTCTGGCCGATGAACAATGTGTAAGAGATAGTGAAAGAAGGTGGAGCAGGAGCAGGAATGAGCTACAAAGGAGCTGGTGCCCTGAGCAAAGGGGTGGGACTCTTTCTCTTGGAGAGGGCAGCTCATCTGTCTTTGGAGAGTGATAGGGGTGCTGTGCCACCATGGAGAACGGCAGAGCTTGCCATCCTGGCTGATCATTCTGTCTCCTGGGGTGCTTTGAAGGACACCAAGGTCAAGCTTCTGTTCCTGAACAAGTAAGATGGGTGGGATCTGGGCAGGATCCAGTTGTTTGGAGGGGAACCCTGGAGGTCATAATAGTGTCTTAGTGCAGCTCAGAGGTGATGCTGCCTGAGCCAGCATCTCAGGGTAGTGACAGAGAAAGAGAAAGAGAGGATAGAGACAGTGGGAGGTGGGGAGGTGGCTAGAAACCCAGCTGCCTTCCCTCGGAGAGCCATTGTCTCATCTCTGGGGCTTGGATCCCACACTGATGCAGGAGGCAAAGGTCCACTGTCGAGGTCCAGCCATGCTGGGCATGTGTGTTTTGACAAGAAATCAGGAAGGTGAGCTAAGCCAGGAAGGATTCCTGCATTCCCCCCAGTTGGCAAGGTTGTGACTCCATCCTCCTACTCGGGATGGGCTCTGATGTCACGGGCAGCGTGGCCTCAGCAGGATGTGTAACGGCTCACCCAGCCAGACTTTGCCAAATGGTGCCATCAGAGTTGATTGCTTTTAAGTATAATGCAGCATTTTAATATTTGTTCTCATGTTGGTGATTTGGCAAACATTTCTCTGATCGCGCAAGTGGTCTGCTTTTGGCTCCGCATCCCTTTTTGCTTCCAAGGCCCGCAGACACCTGGCATTCACATGATGTTGTGACTGGGAGGCTCTCTTCCTGGATGACTCTGGAGTCACACTTGTCATGGCTAAGGCCAGGGCTCAGTTCTGCCAGGGGACCATGCTGTGTATCTACTTGTCACTGCTCTCCCACTGTCTCTGGGGAGTGTTGTCTTATTCCCTTCCAGTCTGTTTCAAAATCCTCACCTTCAAGTCTTCTGCAGTGTGCGTGAGTGTGCATGTGCGTGTTTGCGTGAGACTCGGAAAAGGAGAACCCCAGAGGGAGTAATCCAGCAAGGGAAGATAACGTCTTATAAGCACTGGACAGAAGACAGGAAAGGTGGAGTCTTGTTTCTGAGTTGGCCCCTCTTTCACTTAGGTCTCTTGTCTCTTGTCTTTGGGCTTCTTAATGGTTTCCTGCTTCCGGTTCTCATGAGGCTTCAGTCTCACATTTTGAATAAGACCCCCCTTCCCCTCTGGTGTTCTTACAGTTTCCAGTCCCCCCACATCCCGCACTGCTAGTTTTCAAGAGATTTTCTGATCCTGCTGTTAAAGATGCTGAAACTGAAACACAGCTTGGCCTAGTATAGAGTCTGGGAAGAATATATTAGAGACCTCATTTCAGTATTTTATGTGTTTGGGTTTTGTTTGACCTGCTTTGCTTCACAGTATTGAGATGAATCACAACTTCCTCCCACTCCAAACTACCAAACTCATAGCACCATGAGGCTCATGGGGGCAGCTACCATTTATGGAGCATCTGTTATGTACCAGGCACATGCTGATTGTATCCATATATCTCTATAGATCTCTAGAGAGATGCCATATATACATATATATAAACACACACATATATTTACCTATGCCAGACACATTATAGGTATTCAATAAAGAAACATCAATAAATGATATATGAAAATTATATATATGCACATATGCATATATATACACACATATATGCACACACACAATTTCATTTCCACAACTGCCCTGTGAGGCAGGTGACAATTAGCCTCATTTTACAGATGAGGAAATTGAGGCTCATGGAATTTAAATGACTTGCCCAAAGTTGGACTTGGAGGAAAGAAGCAAAACCCATGAGCGCTTTTAATGCTAATGCAGATGGAAGACGTTGTCTGCTCCCTGTTCAGCCACCCTGGGCTGCAGCTCAGTGCTGATGGGAGTGGGTCTCTTCCCCTCCCAGGAATACACTGTGCTTTTATGTTCTGTGGTGGTTTGATCTCATCTGCCTCCCTCATTTCTGAGGGCAAATGAGGGAAAAATAATCAACCCTCCCTCCACCCTGCCCAATGTATGGTTTGTCTTTTGTTTTCTGTTTTAAATAAAGTAGTTTTGTCAAGTTCCATGAGGGGAGAACAAGCGAATTCTCTTGAGGACTCAGATGACCTACTTAAGAGCAGGATGCAAACATGAATCTCGGTATGAAAATGTCACAACTGGCATCCTGAGAAGGAGTGCTCATGGATGACGGCCTTTTACTATTCACCCTGAATTTGGATGACTGGCCAATGGGGTGCAAATGGTGGGCTGCACGGCCTGCTTTGTGGGGTGCTCATGGCAGCTTTACATATTTTGAATGGAATTCACTCGGTGACTTGGTTCTGACTCAAGCTAGGAGCTGGGCGCACCCATCCACTCAGCTGTGTGGATAGTGAGCGCTGCGCCTACTACAAGCTTCAGGGACCTGCCTCTCTGTCCAGCCCCATGAGCAGACCGGCTTGTAAGGGACTCTCCTCCCGGGCCCTCCACAGCTCTGGACAGCTGCCTGGGGCCACCCACGTGGCTTCCCCTGCTCCTCCGACCTGCCCTGCTCGTGTCCTGGCTCTGGGCTCCAGTTCCTGTGTCTCTGGCCCTCCTCCTGCTGGCAGCCCATTCCACCCCTCCTGCTGGCATCGCGACTGGCACGGCCCTCAGCACCGCCTTGATCTTACCGTCACCGGTGGCTTCTGATAAGAGACAAGCACCCGACAGATACGAGCCCTGTCAGAGAGCCACGGCACAGGAAATGGGGACATGGGCTTCAGAGTTAGAGAGCCCTGGGTTCCAATGCCAACCTACCATTTGTCTGCTCTGACCTCACACAAGCCACCTGCCTTTCTGGATCTCAGTTTCTGTGTAACACGGTGAACTCTATGGAGGGGATGAGAGGGTTAAACGCACTTAGGCAAACGCTGGCACTGTTAGAGTCTGAGGTTTTGAGGACATCTGTACTTGGGAGGCGAGAACTGCTACAGAAATAGGCTGCCTCCATAGCCCGGTGCATTCTCAATGCTTTTCCAAGGAACAGCCTGGTACTATTCACTGGGAGTTATTACAGAACTCAGCACTGACAGATGAGGAAACTGAGGCAGACAGGGAGAAATGGGGACAAGACGCAGTCTGCAAGTGGGGAAGCTTGGACCCGAACACAAGTCTCCTGACTCCCAATTCCGGAAAGCGGCGCGGCGGCGGGCGGCTTTGATCTCCCAAAGCTGCGCGGGGGACCGGGACCCAGCGCCAGAGGAAGACGCCGAGCGCGGCTGCGCCCCTGGCGGTGCCGGCTGGCGGGCGGGCAGGAGGAATTCGAGCGGCTGGCTTGCGCTCATGCTTGAGGAATGTCTTGCGAAGTCGTGCCTAAGCCCTCTGTATCTGACTCATCATCTCCCCGTCTCCAGGAGTGTCAGAGAAGAGCTCCCTTAATCCCTCCTGTCCTCGGTCCCAGGCTTTCATTTGTCAAACTAAAAATATTCCCTCCGGGAACCTCCTTTTGCCAGAGGCTGAAAGAGGTATAAGCGGAATGGCGTGCTGTGTCACTTCCTGACAGTGCCTCCGCATTGTCCATCCGCCTGGGAGCCAGAGGCGGGCAGGAGGAGCAGGGGCCTCTGCCGCTCTTGGGCGGGGGCCAGACTGCTCACCTTTCTCCTGCACTGCTTTCCTTTTCCCCTGCTCCCAGCTGCAGACAATAGCCTATCAGCCTGACACCCAGCCTTGGCCCCGTCCCTTGGGGCTGCATGGTGATTCCTGCCAGGTGAGGACTAGAGAATGCCAAGTTCATTTCCTCTGCAGCCTGAGGGGAGGGTGGGCTGGCAGGGTTTGTACTTGTCTGCAAGGCTAGTTTACCTTGAAGGTGGGGGTAAAAAAAACCGCCCTGGCTCCCAATGTAAAACAGACAGAACAGGAACTCCCGGCCAGACAAGGGCACTGTTAGGAAGGTTTGTCTTCTATTCACCAACCCTCCCCTTCTGGCTTTTATTTTATTTTTTTTTAAATTCTGGCACACCTGACCACCTCCTGGTCTTGAGGGCTGATCCTCAGTGTCCATGACCTTGACTTGACTCCAAGCCTTGACTCGGAGCCATAGTTTTATCCCTTGTCCTCCCAGGGTATCTGAAGGCTCAGTGGAAATAACGCATAGTGACACAAAGGGAGCATGGCCTTTGAGTCCAGCCTTGGGCTTAACTTTGTCATCACTCACCAGCTGCATGAACTTGAGTAAGGTGCCTCAGCTCTTGGTCTCCTCATCTGTATTATTGGGTAATCATACCTATGATGTTGGACTATTGTGAGGATTAATAGGAAGGTATATAGAAAGTGAGTCCTACAATGCCTGTCACAGAGCTCGGGCTCCAATCATTGTCACTGTCATCTATTCTTTCAAGACCCAGTGACAAATGTCACTACATCACTGGAGTCAAGAAGACCTGCTTCTAATCTCCACTTTGTCGTTCACTAGCTGTATAGCTCTGGGCAAGTACCTTAACATCTCTGAATCACCTGTGTCCACCTGTAAAACGAAGCTTGGACTTGATTTCCCTTGGGATTCTTCTCAGATCTAAAATTCTGAGGTTTCAGAGATACTTGGGAGTAGCTGTGAATGGATAATTTCATTCTTGAAAATAACACAAAAATAAAGTAATCCCTTGCTAGGTACTGAATTGTGTCCTCTCCCGCCCTCACCCTTAATTCATAGGTTGAAGCCCTAATCCTCCAGTTGACTGTATTTGAGAGATGGTGCTTAGAGGTAATTAAGGTTAAGTGAGGTCATGAAAGTGGCACCCCGATCTGCTAGGAAGGTGGTCTTGTAAGAAGAGGAAGAAAGATCTCTCTTTGCTGTCTCTCCCTTTCTCTAACCTCAAGCCATGTGAAGACACAAGGAGAAGGTGGCCAGTTACAAGCCAGGAAGACTATCCTCACCAGAATCAAAACCCTGATGCCACATGGGTCTTGGATTTTCCAACTTCCAGAATGTGCGAGCATTTATTTTTGTTGTTGAAGTCATCCCGTATATGGGATTTTGTTATGGCAGCTGGAGCAGACTAGGACACCTCCGAAGGAGGAACCTGTGGGGAAGGAGCCCCGGGGCGGACCGTGATCCACAGGTCTTGCTGATGCTCAAGGGGGAGTGATGGAGCTTTTTCAGCTTGAGGGAGGAACCACAGCCCCACCCATACCCCAGCAGGGGTTAGGAATCAGTGGGGAGATTGCCGTGAAAAAAAAGAAAGTCCACTTTCTATCACGTGCAGCAATTAATCTCAGCACTGGAGTCAAATGGAGTTGGAACTTGAGCTCTACTGCTTGCCAGCTGTGTGACTTTACACAAGTTAACTGACCTCTCTGGTCTCTTCACCGTCAATCAATCTCTGCTGCTCCTGAGCGGTGGGGAGTACCTGGGAAAATGTGCACAAGGGGCATTGCCCAGTGCTTTGCATTGTAGGCTCTTGATACAGGCAGGCTGCTGCCAGTAAGAATGTTGTATTAAAATAATTGAAAATTCTAATTTTGCTCATCAGATGCTTATGTGATCAGACCAAGCCCCACTATTAAATGCAAACATTCCACTCTGGTGCACCTGTCCCGCATCTGGTACTGGAGCAGTTTGTCTTCCTATGACAGTCTCAATGCTGCCTCTGCTGTGGGGGTGGGGAGTCACAGGGCCCCTATCTCCTTGGAAAGTTCCTTTCTTGAGAGGCTCTGTATGTCCTTTTCTGCTCAGGTGACTTCACTGTGTAATCTCAATTCCTTGCATATTTGAATATTTTTGAGTCCAAAAGACATCCATCTCCTTCTGGCTCTGCTGGCCTCCTGTGCAAATATCCTCACGCCTTCACCAGAAACCTTTGAATTCCACAAATAAGGGCGATGGGTGGGCCATTGACAAGCCTTCAAAACCCTTCCTTGGTGACAGTGAGGTACCCACTTGCTTTATGTCTCTGTCTGGCCATGGGAATACTCGAGAGATGCTTTTCACAGCAGGGAGATCTGCTCCAATAATAATGATAACTTTATATTTCATTGAATTCAAGATGCTACAGATTGTAAAAAAAAAATTAGTGAAAGCAGCATCAAGAAAAAAAATAATGCTGCCAACGCCCAGTGGCACCCCGTTCTCTGAAAGACACATCACGATATCAGAAATGTTAAAAATGTGAAATCATGTGCACCTCAGAATCAGTGACATAATTAACAATATGAGCTAATATTTCTTGAGGACTTACCTGGGTGCAGCGCACTTGCTCCAAGAGTTTTAGAGGAATCAGTGCACTTAATCCTCGGCAGGACCCCATGAAGCTGAGTTATGTCCATCTCTACAGATAAGACCTGTAAGACGCATGTAGACCATGTGACTTAATGTCATACAGAGACGATAGATGTGAGCACAGGCAGTTGAACAATTGAGGGCCCCTTTTTTACTAGACATGAAACAACAGCAGCTTTTAAGGGGAACTTCCTTTTCATTCTGTCTGCCGTCACTTGCACATGTGCGTGCACACACACATATACACACACACGCGCGCGCACATACACGACTTAAAGACCTACCCTACCTTAAAGACCTTCCTACGACCTGTTCATGCATCCCTTATTTTTTTACGACTATTACTGTTGTTATTATTTGGGATTTCTTGTGTTTCGTTTCTCTTTGCAGCGCTCTGCACTAAAACTTGCCACATTGTGGGGAGAAGACCCTCTTAAGCCATGGGGAGGGGGAGCAGGAATCGCTTGGCTGTGCAGCTTGGGGCCATGGCTCACAAATTACTGCTGATTTAAAGCTTTATTAGTCTTCATCTGTACCCTCATAGTTGATAAAGTCTTGCCACATTGTATTAGTGGGCTGAGAAATGTGTGATTGTATTGTCCCTCTCCCTCCGATATTAAACAGTGACCTGTGAGATTTGTTTAAATTCTGGTTGAATCATAACTTAGTTTGCAAGTGCAGCTAATTTTTCCTATGCATTTTATTTGATTTTCTTTCTCCTTTTCTCAGGGCATATATACACCCTGACCACCCACTTCTTCCCTCTGAGGCTGGAATGGCCCGGTGTGCGACTGGCATTCCCATCAGTCATGGAGCCCAGCAGCATGTAGGACTATGCCGCGAGGGCACCACTCTGTTGTGTTCCCCACGTTATCTCTAGAGCTTATCCCGTGCCTGCTGCATTGTGGCCGCTCCGTAAATACTGACGTGAATGGTGAATGAATCCTGGCCAGGTGCCCACATCGTTGGCTGTCGTCTCAGGCATCCACACAGGAAGATCAGGCCTCTTGCTGCCACTGCAGGTGGTGTGTGTCTCGATGTGCATGCATGCATGTGTGCATGTGCATGTGTGTGCGCGTATATATAGGTGTGTGCAGTGCACGTGAATGTACGTGTTTCTGTGTGTATGCATGAGTGTGTGCGAGCGTGTGCGTGCAGGAACACTTGCAACTCCTCCCTGCCGCAGATTGAATTACTTATAAACAGGCCTACGCCAACCTGGCAGAGTCTGAATTTCAGCACAACAGTTCCCACAATTTCCCAAATTCTTTTGATTTGGTAAAATCCAAAAATAAAACAAAGCCTCCCTCCCTCCCTCTCTCCCTCCTTCCCGCCTGCCCCCCCATGCCCCCCCATCTTCCGCTCAACATGTCTTCGGAGTTGATGCCCTGCTCAAACAATGGGTTCCGGATGTTCAGAATGTGTCCCCAGAGCCTGCTCCTCTGCTTTTGCTCCCTCCGCATGCTCTGCCCTGGCTGTGGCCTTTCTCCTGGCCTCCTGGAATGTGTGCAGGCCTTGTGCTCAGAGCTCCCAGGGTTCCTTGGGCCGCTGTGCCTCCTGGGATCTCTCCTATTCTGCATTCTGGGTTTCTCCATCCGGGACATCTGCTGATGGAATTCTCTTGACAAAGAAATCGAGAACCATTTCCCTCTGTCTTCAGGAGTCCCAATGAGTCCAAGATGAATGCACCGACATGTTTCCAGCCTCTGGACTCTTTGTAGGAAATGTGTGGCTGGCCAACTTCATTCACCTTGATTGTTAACCACCAGGACGAGTGAACTACCTTTTACTATTACCTCAAAAGTAACTAGGATTTTATTGATATGAATCTGTCATCTCCTTACCTATCAGGGGGATGAGATGAGTTTCTCTCTGAGGTTTCTGGCTAACTTTGATTAGGCAGATTCACAAGTGGCATTATTTTTAAGGGAAATTGAGCCTCTGAGAGGTTAGGGGAGAATCCAGGGTCACTCCACAAGGACTGGGTTTGGACTGAATTGCAGTGTGTTGGGCTTTCCATGAAACCATCCTAAGTTTCTCCATGAATCCCCAGTGGATCTGGGCACAGAACCCAGTCTCTCTCCAGGAAGTTGCCACCCCTCTCCCAGCCCCTAAAACATTAGCCAGGAAGGGTGTGTTCTCTAGCAAAGCCATGGTGATGGATGTCGTGTGGATGGGTCCTTATGACAAAGAGCATCTGGGATGTGGATCCTGGCATAGTCAATGGCCTGGAACTCACTCACCCCCACCTCCCTTCCCACCCCAACTCAGGCCTCCTCTGCATTAATTAAAGCGATCCCCTTCTCAGTGCCTGTTTTCTTTCAAATGTACGGGCAGATACCAAGTACAGAACAGGACCGCTAGGAAGGAAAGAGCAAAAGGCTGGAGGTTGAGAGAGCTGGGTATGAGGTTGGGCATGCCCACTCGTAAGAGGTAGAGTTTTCTCACATCTTTTAATCTTTTGAGAAATCAGTGTTCTTGTCTGTAAAATGGGTGTAAGGGTCTAGGAAAGGTGTGGAAAAGATGACCTCTAGGAGGCCTTCTATCTAAAATACCATAGTGCATGTCTTTGATGCAGTTAGATATTGAAATGGCACAGATATAGGGACTCAGGAGCAGAACAGTATATATATATGTATGTATGTGTGTATATATATATGTATATATGTATAACACAGAGAGAGAGATAGAGAGAGAGACAGACAGAGTGAGAGAGACAGAGAGAGAGAGAGAGAGAGAGAGAGAGAGAGAGAGAGAGAGAGAGAGAGAGAGAGAGAGAGAGAGAGAGAGATAGGTAGATGTGCTGCTTGCTTCCATGTAGCTTGGAAACCTGGGAACACAGGAGTCTGGTAGGTATGGCCTATGTGCATGAACTGACATTCACCATTAGCACGTTAGTATGAACACACAGAGCATGCTAGCGAGTGAGCATAAAGCCCAATAAAGTTACAGTGCTTGCTGTGTGCTGCGCATGTCACACCCCCTTACTATTTTTTTATTTAGGGACATTTTTTTATTCTATTTTGGTATTCGTCTTGATTGCTTCCCTGGCCCCCAGTCTTGATGCTTGTGGACTCTGTCTGGTGGCTTTATCCACTAAGCCACCAGGGCATGCCCCTGTTTTTTTTTCTTTATTTTTATTTAGTTGTTCATCCTGGGTGTCCTCAACCCAACCCTCGCACTAGAACGAGAACCTGGGTCCTTGGAAGTATGTGGCGTGTGCTCCCCTGGAGACTGTTGACCCAACTGCTCTCCCGCCAGGGAGCTCCACACACTCCTTTACTGAATTCTCACGATAACCTATTGCAGGGGAACTGCACCCTAACTCTCTCCAACTCCTCATTTCATGTCCTTTTATTAATGTCATCCTGCTATGAACAGCATCTTCCATTTCCTGAATATTTATGACGTGTCAGATACCACTGAGTAATCTAAATGAACTGCTTAACTGAATCCTCGCAGCGATCTGGAGGCAATGTGAAAATCCCCACTCTGCGGATGTGGAGAGGCAAGCACAGAGAAATAAAGTAGAAACACCCTGCCCAGGTCCCACCACGAATGAGCAGCAGAGCCTGAATTCTCACAGTTCTGCTCAACACCCGTGTCGCTGCCCCTGGGTCTGTGGCCTCCGCTCTGCCTTACTGAAAACTCCGCAGTGGCTCTGCTCTGTCTACAGAGGAACACTGTGCCTGGAGCTTTTCTTTCTTTTTAACGAAACGTGCAGGCAGGAACAAAGCAAGTAGGCTTGAAGACAGAGGAGAAACAGCGATTTATTTAAAATGTGTTTCATTTAGTTTTTCATTTTGGTTGTCCATACTTCCCCTTCCCGCCCAGGACGGGAATCTGGGTCCTTGAGATGTATGTGGACTGCATCCGGTGGACTTACCCACTAGGCCACCAGGGTGTGCCTGGAGTTTTTTAAAGTGGAACTGAAGATCAATAACATAGAATCTCTGGGTGCTCTTAAAACTGCAGATTCTGGTGTGTCTGGGTGGCTCAGGAGTTGACACGGGCCATGCAAAGCCCTAGGACCTGGCTCTGTGACCTGGGGCGATGGGGGGGAACAGCCATAAATAAATAAGTAAATATTAAAAATAAATAAATAAATGTGCTTCTTCCTCCTCCCCCTCCTTCCTTCCTCCCTCCTTCTCTCTCCTGCTCCTTTCCCTCCCCATTTCTTCCCTCCTTAAAAAAGTGCTTCTTTCTCCTCTCCCTTCTTTTCTCTCTTAAAAAAATGCAGATTCCTAAGTCTCCCTGCAGACTTTGTGAAGCTGAGTCTCTGAGAGTGGGATCTGGTACTGAATGACATCAAACTCTCCAGTGGATCTTATGCCCAGTGACGTCTGAGAACCCCTCACCGAGGTAGTGAATAGCTCTTACTCTCATTAAGCAGACTTTTCCAGGAGCAGAGGAGATTCAGGGTGTGGGGAAAGTTCTCGGCAGATAGCCAAGCATTATTATTATCTTACTGAGCCATCTGCGAAATGGAGGTAGCTTACGAGAGTTTTCTGGGTATGGGCTTTTCCCCTGTTTTAATGCGAGATAAAATCTTGTGCTCCAGTTAGCCAGGACGAGGTTCTGCTGCAATCACAAACAGTTCCTAAATAAGTTATTTAAAACAACAAAGATGCTTTTCTGGTTCTGACAACAGGTCCACAGTGGGTCTGTAGGGTGGGAGAGATGGGACTGCATTTTTCCTTTACTGTCTCACAGTTTCTAGGGTGAGGAATTAGGAGTGACTTAGCTGGGTGGTTCTGACACAGGGTCTCTCATGAGGTTTCAGTCAAGATGTCAGCCAAGGTTGTAATCCCTCAAGGCTGAACTGGGGTGGAGGGTCCACTTCCAAAAAGGCCCTTCACATGGGTGTTGGCAGGAAACCTTATTTCCTCATCATGTGGGCATCTTCATATGTTGTCTGAACATGACGGCAGGTTCTCAGAACATGGCAGCTGGTTTACCTCAGAGTGCGAAATTTGTAGACAGCAAAGAGGAAATGGCAGTGCCTTATAGACATGGAAGTGACACACCATATTTGCTATCCAACCCTGATGTGTGGGAGGGGAGACTCACAGGAGTCACTGGTGTGAATGCCATGAGGTGAGGGCTCGCTGGGAGTCTCCTGGAGGTTGTCCACCATATAAGTCCATGGAATCATTTCTCTGGGTGTGCAAAACACCACCATGTGTTGCCCTGTGAGAAGGAGAAGAAAATCTATTTTTGTCATTCTTAGTGAAAGGAGCCCTAATTTCATGAGGATTTCAGCAACATTCATTCTTTTTATTTTTACTCTTAGTCTGTCATTTCCTAGGATCAAGGCATGCGACTAGGCAGGAGGGAGGCTGGCCGGGAGACAAATCCACAGGCAGATGCTGTGTTGCAGTCAGAGCTGCGCTTCCTCTGAACATAAGGATTTGTTTAGGCTCCGCTCCTCTGCCCAACTCCCTGTTTTCTAGGGTGAGCTATTTCTTAGTAGTTCTCAGTTTTTCATGTGAATAAACTCCTGGGGGGAAGCCAGAACATCCTGGAGATGGATCTGAGTCCCTAGCTAATAGGCATAGAGAAATCAGGAATCAGGAGAGTGTAGAAAGGTGACCTCAAGAGAAAGAGAAGCAGAAATTATCCCGAAAATGCTCTCTACATACCCCTGATCCCTCAGCTGAAGGGTATCTGGGGGACATCCTGTGGGTAAGAAGCCATGACACTCATAGTTTGGTAGAAAAACAGAGTTTTTTTGTTTTTTTGCACTTTCTCACCCCCAGCTAGAGGTCTTGAACCTGGGTCCATGACTTTCGTAGCCTATGCCTGAGCCACCTGTCACCTGAGTCACAGAAGGTATCAATAGCAAAGAGTTTGATAAGATTCTCTGGGTTGTCCCACAATGGTCCCCTGTACTTCTGTCCAATCCCTGGGTCCTCATGCCTTGGAGACCTCCTCCACCAGACTGAGGATTTCTGAGCTCTTTCCCTACCTATCATCTCTTTCTGGAATGATCCTAGATACCCTGTGTGAACAAATTCACCTACTCATAACCCTGTGGTCCAACTTTGGTGCTCTTTTCCGGACCTGGACCCACTTTTAGGATCTTCCAGAAAGATATCTGCTTACGCGCTGCCAGTTTGGCCCCGGATGGCCTCTCACAGGGTCTGTGCAGCAGCAGAGGGTGATTCTAGATGTTCCGACGCACCCTCCACTGCGCTGACAGGTGAGGCAGGCGGAGTCTGCTCATCTGTCCACGGAGGAAGAGACAAGCACTGCTCCCCTGAAATGTGATGGGGGATTTCCTGTGAGTAGAGCTGACATGACTTAACCGGGAAATATTCTCTGTGTCAGGTGTGACGCAGAGCTTGGCAACAGCCTTCAGGACTACCGGTCACTACCCACTTTTCCTGAGTCCTTCTGAAATGACTGATGGAGCGAGCAGATGTCTGGGCTATCCTACCTCTTGGGATTTTTAATCCTGGAGTTAAGAAACTGAAAACTTGAAGGCACAGGAGGACTTCAGTGTTTGTCTCTGTGACCCCATTTTTTCTCTCTCCCCAAATTAGGACTTTCAACAAGAAAGAATTAGTATACTTTACAGAGAGTGAAATAAAACAGAGCTTACTACCTGGCTTATAATAACAGAATGACCTGGGTGTGGAGTACCTATCATTAAAAACAAGAAGAATATATATGAAGGACACTTACTCACCTGATCAAAATACTTTAAATGAGGGAGAAAAAAAAATGCCATGAATTATATGAATGAACAAAAAACACTCTATGTTTTGAACCAGAGCTTCTCTTAAAAAAGGAATTATATAGAAAAATGTCTAGATAAGTTTGGGGTTGAGAGCAAGACCCCAACAGAAATGATACAGCAAAAGTCAAGGGAAAAAAGGCATCTGTAGAACTTCATGTTAGCAAAGAGCACACATTTGGGGCAAGTTGGGGAGAGCAGGGAAGAGTGTAGAAGTAGAGATGGGATAAGGTAAAGCATTCTAGGGGTATTTATGAAGGGCGCCTCATGTTTACTTTGAGTAGTTTCTGCTATGCTCACAAATGCTGTGTGTGAGTGGCCTGTGTGAAAACCAAGGATAAGAACTTGACTTTAAGTCTGTGTCAGTGTGAGGTGGCAAGGGAAATGCAAACAAGATGGCGAGATGCTCCTTAGACTGAAGTCAACGACACAACCCGCCCGAGGAGAGAAACAAGGCAGATTCATCATAAAGTTTTCAGAGCACTGGACACCCGTGAGATAGTGCTTGCTTGGCAATGGAAGGAGATTACTGTTAAAAGAGAGGGTTCCAGAAAGGCAGGGAGGAGTTACCCAGTAAATACAAGATTGACTTGTGGGTAGACAGGATAAAATCTGAGTTAGGAAGAAAGAAAAATGATACTGATCTCTGCTAACATTTATTGTTTTTTCCTATTGGTAGGGACCATCAAAACCCTTTGCATGCAGTCCCTCACTTAATTTTCACTACAATCTTGGAAAGGCAACCCTGTAGTATGGATGTGGAAAGCAATGATCGGAAAGGCCAAGAACGTTATCTAAGTCCACTCAGAGAGAAAATGGAGTGAGAATCCAGACCCAAGAAGTCTGCTACACTCCATGGATTGTGACCACACGGACTGACAGAAGGGATAGGTGTGTGTGTGTGTGTGTGTTAAACTTCTGGTTCTTTAGCACAAACACAAGGCTAAGAAATCATGAGGACTGTCCACTTTCCAATCATCTGCTGGGGGTTGGGGTTATCGTATCCTAAATGTCTACTGTTTGACAAAATCCTTTTTACTTTGCATAGCAAATAATATCGTCCCTGAAAAGATGAAAATGACTGGGAAAAGAACTATCCCTTTGTGTTTTGTACATAGAGGCATTGAAATGCCGTTCCCATGGAAATTATGGGAACCTTGGGAGAGAGAAAGATGATGTCATCCTGGAGGTTGTAATAGTACAGAAGGAAGACATTGACCACAGTTAAACATATGCCCAGTAGGATATTAGGAAGGTAAAAATATTAAGGCACTTTCATTGGCAATTGAAGGAAGGGAGCAAATTAGCTCTTGTGACTGGGAAGCCCATGGGTGATAGGAGTCAGGTTCTGCGGCATCAGGCGCAAAAGCCAGACACTTTTGCTTCACTCCTTGGTTGCATGTGTCAGCGCCTGCAGGCAGGTGGGAAAGGCAATGGCTTATATACTTTCAGATTCATAGCTTTCCTAGTTTAGTTATCCAGCTGGAAAAGTACCTTTTATCTCTCTAATTTGTATTTTTCAACCCAAGCAAAGTCTCTAAGCTGGCCTTGAATCTCATGCCCACCTCTGGACTTGTCACCATTTAAGGTGGATCACAGACTATGGGTCATTTTTTCACCCAGAGATGGAGGTGGGGTTGGGCCAGTGGTTGAGGAGCAGTTCCACAGAGGAACTAGGATCCTGGGACAACTTAGTCATGTCCATCACAGCACATGTTAAACGTTCCTAGAAACGTCTGGTCCAGCAGCTGATGAACTCATAAAGGAAGGTCATAGAAAAGGCATTACAACGTTATGATCAGAGCTGATCCCAATGAGTAGAAAAGGGTTGGGAGAAAAAAGTGATTAAAACCACACTGGACAGAAAAATGGGCTGATGACCTTAACAGACACCTTTCCAAGGATGACACACAAATGGCCAACAGATTCATGAAAAAGATATTCAACTTCCCTTATCATTAGGGAAGTACAAATCAAAAGAACAGTGAGATTTCACCCCACATTTGTGAGAATGGCTATCATCCAATAAGAGGGAAACAAGTGCTGGAGAGGCTGTGAAGAAAAGGGAACTCTAATTCATTGTGGGTGGGAGTGCAAAATGGTGCAACCAGTCTGGAAAGCAGTATGGCGATTCCTCAAAGAACTGAGAATGGAAATCCTATATGATCCAGTTATTCCCCTACTAAAAACACAACACTTATTCTCAGACATATATGCACCCCTATGTTCACTGCAGCATTATTTACAATGGCCAAGAGCTGGAAAGTACCTAAATGCCCATCAACAAAGGAGTGGATAAAGAACATGTGGTGCATATACACTATGGAACACCATGCAGCCATCAGAAAGGGAGACATTCTGCCATTTTCAGCAACATGGATGGACTTGGAGAGAATTATGCTTAGTGAGATAAGTCACAAGGGGGAAGACATATAGTGTATGATATCACTCATGTGATGTGTATAGAGTTAGAAAATAAATGAATGATATAAATTAAACTATATTAGACTTAAAAAAAGAGAGAACTAATCTAACAAACAGTAGACTCTTAGTGGTGGGGAAAAGGGACAAATCAAAGGCACAAAAGAGATGGGGTAAAGGTGGAATAAAATGGGATACAGAGGTTTGGGAAGTAAAGGGGGAAAAAGGAAATAGTGCTAAACCTATTAATTTGCTATTATATAAACCTCAAACCAAGTTATTGTTAAAATGCAATATTCCTTCAATAAAATCAATTAAAAAACAAACACTGGAGCTATGCAATTTACTCCGTGGTGTGTTCTTAAAGACAAATGTCCAGCAGGATCCTGAGGATGAGTGCCCAAGAATGGGTCTGTGAATGATAGAATGGGAATAGTGACAGTAAAACTCAGGCTCAGAGTAAACTTAGATTTAAAGGGGAGGCTATCTGAGGACAGTAAGAGGTCTTTGGAATGTTATTTAGTGAAAGAAAAACAGTGCAAGTGTGCATGTATTGCTTGGACAAAAGGAAATAATGCTAGATACAAAGACAGAGAAGATAAAACAGAAGCTGAAAATATAATTTCTCCATGGAGTAAGAACAAACACAATACAGAGGCTTGAAGATCATGGAGAGACAGTGATAACCCATTCAATAGTCGCTTCCTTTCTCTTTGTTACAGTGTGCACACCCTTCCACCACGTACCAGGAAACTTGAATCCTCCAAGACAAATGGTGTGGTTCCAGTAGTCTCATCACTGATTGGTTTAAGGTTGGCAAGAGATCTACTTCTGACCAATGAGATGTGGGGATTGACCTGCCTGGGTTTCTGAACATGCATCCTTGCTTCTAAAAAGAGATAAATGGACTCAGCGGTTCTTCTTTTACTTCTGAACATTGTTGTGTTTGCATGGGACAGTTGTCAGTGCAAACACCAGTCTTGTCACCCTGACAGAATTAAATTGACAATCTATGGGTGACAGTGTAGAAGGGTAGAGTGGTATCCTTGAAGATGTAGTTGAACTGTGGACATTGCCAGTTCTGAAACTCCTCTACCTCTCACTTGTCATTTGATAAGATAATCACATTTTCCTTATTGTTAAAGCCAGTCGACCTTGGGGAAGTTTCTGCTCCCTGCAACCTGAGGCAACCTGACTGGCTCAGTGATTAAGATGAGGAGATTAGATAGGAAGGAAGCAAGAAACAGATTCAGTTGGGTCCAAGTGTCTGACCCTATGACTCACATCCCAAGATGTGGTAGGAATTTTCCACGGGAATTGGGAAGCCACAGTCAGTAATTTTAAAGTGATTATGGAGAACAGAAGGTGGTGTCAGAATTAGGAAATGGGCAGAGATTATCCTGATTTTCATAAAGAGGAAAGAAGATTGTTTCTGGAAACTCTAGACAAGTTAAGTTTGAGGTAGATCCTTGACAACAGAGGAGCAGGCTGGATTAAGAAGCAGGTGGTGGGTGAGCATTTAGGAAGGAACGCGGTAGTTGTTGGAAGCAAAATGACCTCACTGAGCAAAGTTATTCCAAACTAACCTCATTTCCTCTTTTGATAAGGTTACTATGTTTTCGAATCAGGTGTATGCCATAAACATTGTAGGTCTTGATTTCAGCTTAGGGCTAATAGTTTCTCTCATGGTTTCCTTGTGGCTAAGATGGTGAAATGTGGGTTGGATGAAAGCAGTGGTTTCATGTATTTGCAGCTGGCTCAACAGCTGAATCAAAGAGTGTTGAGTATTGGATGGATGTCACAGCTCACGTGCTGAGCTCAGTCAGGATGGTGGAGAGAAGTGATGTGTTGGTCTTGGTTTGGTGTGGTGCTAATTCTGACACTCCAGGGGAGACAGCCCTGGGATGGGCCGGAGACATGTCAGTACATCCTGAGCCCACAGCCCACGGATCCCGAGTGAAGCAAAAAAGATCAGGTCGATATAGAATGAGGCAGAAATGAAGAGAAGGGTCATTAGAAAGACCCAAAAAATGGAGCTACACAAAGAGATAGGTCCCAGGAAAGAGGAGCAAGAAGGCAGAAGCAGGTAGCTAGATGAAGGGAGCCACAGGCCTCCCCAAGGGTGGGTGTACACACAGCCTGCTCCATGCTCCATCTCCTCACTTCTTGGAAGGCCCGTGACCAACTCATGACAATGGATGTCACCTTTCAGAGGTTTCTTGCAGAGTATGAAGGGCACTCTCCTTGATAAATTCCGTCTCATATATCACTAGAGGAAAACCCAGGAGTTGTACTGATCAAAGGTGTAGATGTCACAAATCTGGGAGGGAGAGTCAATACCAGAGGTGGCAGAAGGAGGACCCAGAGTTATCCTGACAGTTTGGAGTGCTGGGCCAAAAACAATAAGATACAATTTAATAGGACTTAATGTAAAATCTGACATTTATGTGCAAAAAAACAAATGGTGAAAACATAGAGTGGGGAAGATCGCTTTGGCGGGAAATCATGTGAAAAATCTCTCAGGCTTTTATATAACCACCAACTTGGAATAAGTCAATAGTGTGAGGCAATTGTGAACAATCCAATCCAACACAAGATGGCACAATTAATAGAAATTTAGTATTCTCAGAAGGAGTGGCTTCTTTATATTTTTTGTCAAATACCATCTGGGGTATCATGTCCAACTTTGGTCATGGCCACCAGATTTTAAAAATGGCATTGACAAATTAGAGTGTACTCTGAGAAAGAAGTATTTACGATGGAGAAAGTTCCAGAAATTATTTGATATGAGGAGATGTTGAAAGATCAGAGAAATTCTTCCTGAGAAGTAATAAGATTTGCAAGAGAAACAGGCCATTGAGGAAGATGTTGGTCCATTTCTTTGAGGTAGAACTAAAACCAAAAGGTAGACAATAGAAGAAAGCCGATTTACATAAATATAAAGAAAACTCTTCTAATCATATAATGAAGAGAAATAATGACAGTTGAATGCTATTTACATATTTCAAAAACATGAGCTAATTGGTGAGCTGAGCCATTGTTCCCTTGTCAAAGATAAGGTAACTGAAATGATCAACAAGCTGTATGCTGATGTCGCCCTGTGCCTAGAACATTCCCTGGTAAATATCTGTTGGATGACAGAAGATAGACGAGAGGCTGAATACATTTCCCAGCATCATACGATGGATTCCTGACTCCACGACACCTTGGAGCAGCTCTCAGGTGCCTTGGGAAGTCTGTCCTCATGAGCAGAGACTATGTGAATATTGGCGTGCATGCATTGGCGGGCTTTCTGGTGTGACGTGATTCAGGGAGGGACTGACCAGAGGACCTGGAAAACTTTTCTTAATTAAATATTTCACCCAGAATATTCCTAATCCAAAGAACTCTTAATTTCTGTCTGGGAACACAGGCAGGCTGCAGAGCTCTCTCCATGCACACCCAGCCAGCTGCTGTGGTTGGTGGTATCTTTTTCTGGAATCTTCTCAGCACTCTCCAGAGCACCCTCTAGATCCCTATCTTGGGCACTGGTGCCTAGATCTACTGCTTCTACCTCCAGATACCCAGGGAAAAATGTACACATACAAAGGCTCAGGGAAGACGGAATTTCAGCCCAGTGAACTACTGCTTGAAATACGCTTTCCCTGTCTGTCCCTGCTGCCAATTGCTGTAACAAATGTGAGTCTGCTGTCTTGCTTCTTTCAGGGAGGAAACGTCTATAGACTGTGAACTTGGAGAATTTGAGGCCCGTGATCACCTTAAGTGGCTTTAAACATGGACTCACTCTTTCCCAACCACCAGTTGCACCAAGGAAGGTAACTTTGGCTCCTTCCTTTCAGAAAAAATGGTGAAACATCCACAAGGTCCTCACCCCCTTTAATTGTGATGAGAATGAAGTGACTGGGCGAAGGGTTATAGCATCAACAGTCTCAGCTTAGGTTTGTGTTAAGTTCTTTCTCCTCCCAGCAAAGCAGAGATGTCTGTGGTTAATCTTGGGTGCTGGGGAACCTCTTTCCTACTGTCCCCAAGCAGTGCCGCCTGTCTTCCAGCAGGCGAACTGCCTGCCCCGTGGTATCCACCATCTCCACTAGGTGGAGAAAAAGAGCGCTCACAAAGCTCCAAATCAAAAACACAGTCCAAAGAATAAAATCCAATTCTAAATGGAACTTGAAAACTTGAGAAGTAATTTAAGGGAACCACATTAAATACTAGAATTTTTAATGGGGCCCATGTGTCCCGAGCAGAGAAAGAGAGTGCGAGAAACGGAACAGAGGAAATCAGGGAGACAATATGTCTGTGCGACTTGTTCTAATTAGGGGCACAGCGCTGCTGAGGATCATTCATTATAATTTGGTTAAATCTTCAGCCGGGCCAAGGCACCTCGGCTGAGTGGTATAAAACAAAGGGCCGGGTCGTAAACGGGGTGAGCATCTCTCCGTTGGAGGTTAACGCCAGTCACTCGGGAGGGCCCAGGCTTGGTTGTACATCACTTTCCTGCCAGTTCTTCTTTATGATCCAACGCTGGGCTCCAGCTAGCAGATGTCTGCAAATTTCGGGGAGAGGGGAGGGGAGCAGGGGGAGGGAGGGGGCCCCTGGCGCTCATTGTCTCCAACTTGTCTGTCGCTTAATTCAGTATCTCTGTCTGCCGCTGGAGCAACCGGGAAGAGTTCAAAGGAGGAAATGAAAACAGTGCACAGACCAGAGCTCCGGAGTGATCCGTGCGGCACCCAGCGATCACCGGCACTCCTCCGGCCCCACTTTGAAATGTGGATGCTGAGATGATGTAGTGGGCCATACCGGCAGGCGCCTACACCAGCATCACGTGGGATGCCTACTGGGGGTAATTTGTGAAAAAGGAGAAGGTAGCCAGAGGCTGGAAGGGGTGTGGGTGGTGTGGGGTCAGGGTCAGGTGGGTCCCAGATCAGAGGTGTTGTCGGTTCAGAGCTAATGGTGATGTCGGGGTGATTTCAAGGTCCTGGATGAAGTTGACACCCCACCCCAGATACATAGCCCTTTGGGATTTTGGATGCTGCAGCCCAGTCCATTTGGCGTGGTGCCTCACCCAGGCTTCCTGCCAAACTCTCCAACTTGTGCGGGTGACTTTCGTTGTTTTATGCTCTTTGCTTATACCCCACGCTCTCAGCCAACTAGCTGACTCGCTTTGGCACGGACAGGACCTCTGCCAGCCCATAGGGCATTTTTAAGAGAAATGCTCTCTCTGGAGAAAAGGCAGAGCTTGGCTAGGTCGTTGGCGATTCCCTCTGACCTGTCATAGCTTTGAACCAGGCATGAGCTTGTTAGTGAAAATGCAGGTTGAATCTCTTCCTCTCCCTTCAGCTGTTTTTGTGCAAGACACGCACTGCCTATCCTTAGACTGACCCAGGGCACAGAGAGACCACTGGTCACTGCCCTTTCCCAGACCGCTTGTGTGGGTGAGCCTCAGTGTAATTCTACAAACCAAGCCTTCCTGGGTGTTAAGTCCAATGTTGGTCATCGGCAGGGCCTGTGTCCTTCTGGTGACTGGAATGGAATACCTCCATTTCCTGGCTTCATCTCCACCCGCAGTTACAGTAAATGCAATTGGATGCTGCTGACTAGGTTGGGGACCAAGAAGAGAGTGGATGAGATGAGGGGACCCGACTGGTAAAAACAAAAGCACAGTAACTCCTAAAGGTGGAATAAACACATCAGTCTGTGTTCCCCTGGCCTGTTGAGTTAGATGCTCATGCTCCCTGCTGTCTTTGTATCTGCTTGCTTGTCCGAGACCC
The DNA here is from genome assembly GCA_004363575.1 of Solenodon paradoxus. Taxonomy (NCBI): domain Eukaryota; kingdom Metazoa; phylum Chordata; class Mammalia; order Eulipotyphla; family Solenodontidae; genus Solenodon; species Solenodon paradoxus. The sequence continues at coordinate 48,751 of RJWH01006366.1, forward strand.
TCACTAGCATGCTAGCTCTGCAAGGGCAGGGGCTGAGTATCTCCTGTTCTCTTTAATGTCGGGGGGGCCGCACAGTGCCAGATGCAATGTGTCCTTACCTCTTCACATGAAAAGGAAAACACATTCTACAGCAGTAGCTCTGCTTCAGCTGAGCTGAATTGCAACCCCAACCATTGATGGTTTACTGAACCTCTGCTCTTGCCGGTCCTGTGCGAAGTGCCAGGAATACGAAGTGATTAAAGTTAGTGCCTGACCCTAGAGAGTCCCCACTCAAGGGGTAAGTGAGATGAGGCCTGTCTGCGGAGAATGAGCAAGCACATTGCTGAGCTGCAGTCTGGTAAGTCCCAGAACACTTACCTGCTGGCTGTAGTGGGGTACTGCCCAACACCCCGAAGGGCTAAGGCTCTGTCTTATCTGGTGCTCAAGCCCGAAGGGGCACTCGGTCTAGAAAGCTGTGCTGAGCACTGTGCACGTGGCCATCAGACTGAAACTGAAAACTCAAATGCCCTGATAGTACAGGACATGTCTGCCTTCTCTGAAGACTCCCAGAGGGAATCCAAAACCCCACCCTGGTTCTTGAAAGGCGACCTCAGAATATAAACTACCTGGTGTCAGGTGAGCTAGAAAGCCCAATTCACACACCTCTGGGTGGGATATGGCTAGTGTTTTCCCATGACTCTAGTTGAGAGTGTCAACAAAAGGCCTTATCTGTTCCAGCTTTCACATCTCCTGGGACTCCAGTTGGTTCAATCTGGGACTTGTGCTGAGTGGAGAAATGTCAGTATAAAGGCAGGAACCAGCAGCATCTGCTCCCCAAAACTGCACACCAAGAGGAACAGAGGATGGGAGTGAAAGGTTTGGGCTCAAGTTCAGCCTCTGTCTCCCTGACCTTCATTTGTGCCTTGGAATCTCAGTTTTCTTTTCTGCAAAGTGAAGGGATTTAAATAGAAGATCACCTCTTCGCTAAGTCAGTGGCTGGGTGCGCGACCCAAAGCTAGGGGGGCAGCGCCAAAACAGACAAACAAATAAAAGTGATTCCTCCTCCTCTTCTTTTTTCTTCTCCTTCCTTCCTTCCTTCCTTCCTTCCTTCCTTCCTTCCTTCCTTCCTTCCTTCCTTCCTTCCCTCACCCATTCCCCTCCTTTCTTCCTCCCTCCCTCCCTCCCTCACTCCCTCCCTTCATTCCTTCCTCCCTCCCTCCCCCATGCCTCTCCTTCCTTCCTTCTGCTTCTTCCTTCTCTTCCTTCTCTTAAAAAAAACCAAAAAACTAGGAGAAGCAGTTGGCATTAATATGGTTTTCATGGAGGAAGTAGCTGCTGGGCTGTCTTGACTGAAAATGCTCTGGCCGTGCTGAGCCAGGGCAGCAAATTGCGGGGATCTTGTAGCCCAAACCCACCCGGGGCCTTCTATGACTGACATGTGATTGCGAGTTACCACGAACAGCTCTCCTGTGGTCTGACTTCATTTCTCTCATCTCAGAGTATACAGATTTACTCACATAGTCTTCTGACATTAACTTAGCACCTACTAATTCCGAAGGACGATGCTGAGCCTGAAGGAGATAAAGATGGGAAAGTTAGGGTTACTACTCTGTACAAACCCATAGACCCAGAATTCAGACAGTTGTATCAACAGACAAGCAAGAACGTTCACAAAGTTATGCTTTATTTGCTGCATCTTATGATGGATTTCTCAAGGATAGAGAGATGTAGGGGTGTTGAGACCACTGGTTCCGAACAGGCTACCTGTGTTCATAACCAGCATCATCACTTCTTGCTGTGTACCTTTTGGTAATACATGTTCATCTGTCTGAGCCTCGGCTCCTTCCATCATAAATTGGGGCCAATAATTATGTCCGCTTCAAAATGCTGATATGGGCTTTACGTGAGATAATACACAAAAATTACCTAGTATGCAATACATGTTCACTCAGTGTTAGCAAATGTTACCATTTTTTCTATTTCCTCAATTTCTTTTACAACGCCTTCAAGGGTTTTTATAATTGAAAGCTCAAGAGATGACTTCAAGAGATGACATGATTTGAAAAGGCACCAAAATTTATATTATTTTTTTTAAACTTCTCTTTTCTAAAGGAAAGGTGCAGGCAGGAATGAAAGCATGCAGGCAGGCAGGAAGAGAGAGGAGGAAGAAACACTTCATTTATTTTGTTTAGATGTTCATCTTGGTCGCTCCTGTTGACCCTGGGACGCAAGCCTGGGACCGTGGGATGTATGTGGTACTCCACCAGGGCGCACCGCGTCAAGATTTCTATAATTCTTGTAATACTTAGAAATTTCATTAGCTTCATTATGGCACAGAAATTCTATAGACATTTATTAAGCATCCACTCAGGACTCACGTTAAATAAAGGGAAGCCCACAAACATATGGTCCTTCGTTCCTCAGAAACTCAAAGTCCTGCAGTCACTGCTGTGGTGCAGCTCCAGGGACCAACGGTGGGGACACCAAGAGGGCATGACCCCCATGTTGGAGTAGGTCAGAGGGGACTTCTCCGTGCAGCAGTTGCTGAGCCGTACCCTGAAATTGAGGAGGGGTTGAGTCGTTCTGTGTTCTGTGCCATCCATGAAACTGGAAGCTCTTGTTTCTCATGGCTTCATGCCTAACTCTGCTGGCCTGCAAGGAGTGCACAGTAGGGCTAAGATCCAGCAGAGATGGAACAAGTCACTTCATTTCTCTAAATGACGGTTCATCCTCATCTGTAAATGAGAATCATGGGATTGCTGTCGAGGTGATACGAAGTTGTCAATTCTGCGTGCCCTGCATTTAGGATACGTGTACGTTAACTGCTAGTACCTTGGCCAAGCTGAGGCTTAGCATGGGTCCATCACAAAAGAAATTGTTACTATACCTCATCTCCGAATGGGTACCAGGAGGTCCTTGCAGGGGTCTCAGTGAACTTCTTAGAGTTTCTCAGATGTCTGAACAGAAGAATGAGAAGGCAAGATCTTGAAACATGGCCTCTCCCTGGAAGGACATGGAGGGGCAGTGGTGCAAAGATGTCACCACAAACACATGACGTGTCTTTGAAGTCTCCTTTCCTTAAAAATTAATGTGGGGTTTTCATCTGAGTCCGTAATAAATCTCTTTGCATATGAAAACAATGTTAAAGGGACATAGTGTCATGTAAAATTGACCTCTGTGATGTGATCTGTTTCCTTATGGCAAGCACTTTGGGGGTCACACATGCCCCTGTGGGGAGGCAGGGTGCCCTGCACAGCCCCTTTCTCTCTGTCTTCTTCTTCTTGCCCTCTGGATTGCTTGTTCTCTCTTCCATGTTCCTGGCTGCACCAGGAACCTTGCTGGGCATGGCTGGTTGGTGCGGCCTGCAGGGCTGAGACAAGGAGATGCAGCAGCCCTCCTCTGGCCTCACACATGCACGGCTGTCTCTGTGCCCCCAGCACACCTGGCTGAACAGCAGACTTGTCCTGCCCTCGCCGAGCTTCCAGAGTGGCGAAAGGGAGAGGGCTCTTGACCAAGTCACTGACTCCGGAGGATGTCCTGAGAGCAGTGTGTGGACATGAAGAGATAACGACTCATCTAAGGGTCAAGGAAGGCTGTCCTGAACTTGTCTTCCGAACTGAGAACTGACAGTGGAGGAGAAAGTGGAGAAAGTTCCGGGTAGAGGTGATCGTATGAACTAGGGCTGGGCCAGAGGGAACATAGACCGTTGAAAGAACAGAAGGAAATGGTCTTGATGTGAAAGAGAGAGTGGTCAGAGACGAGGCCAGAACCCAGGATGGGCTGGACCTCAGAGCCTGATTTCGTCAGCCTGAAGAGTTTGGGATTTATTCTGTGGCAAGTCTCTAGTGGGAGTGTGTGTGTGTGTGTGTGTGTGTGTGTGTGTGTGTGTGTGTGAGAGAGAGAGAGAGAGAGAGATAACAGGGAGGCCCCCACCCCGGGGCTGCCCCTTGAGTTCTTTGGTATAAGCTGGTACCTCCTGACCAGCCAGAACATAATGAAAAAATCAAGAGGGTGCTATTTCATCATCATTGCAGGATGCAATTAAGGACAGCACAGACCTAATGAGTCAGAGAACAAATGCAGATGAATCAGAAGGGACATGTGGAAAACAACAGCGCTCGGAGCACGAGGGTTAATGCTCTCTGAACAGTCCCTGCAGTGAGCTGGATTACTCAGGGAGCACTTGACCGTTCAGTGGCCTCTGAGGATGCCCCTGCGTTGGGGTCCGGGCTCTGACACCGTGACAGGGTGAAGAAATGTAGACTAAAGATGCCAGGCCCATAATCAATTAACTCACATCAGAGCACTGCCCTTCTAAGCCTGAAGGTCTTGTCCTTTGCCAAATGTCAAGCAGAAAAGTGGCAAGGGACAAGCAGGTGGGGTGAGAAGAAGTTGTCAAAGGCCATGTGGCCACTGAGACTGTGAGGCTGACACCTGTGAAAGGTTTGCTAACCACCCATACAGCCACCTGCACCCATCCCCAAACCTGGTCCATTCCTCTGCATTCTCCAGAGGGACAGCTGGTGGGTATGTCAGCTGTAGAAGGGAGCAGCCTTCTGTAAGCTGAGAGGAGTTCCTTCGCTAAGTCAGCATCAGGGATTCGTTTACCTATTACTCTATTATCCCCCATTCTTCTTTTGCAAAAGTAAGGGCTACGGTAGGTGGAGATAGGGTGGGTACGTTTTAACTGAGGAAGCAAGACAGGAAAGATCTACAACTGTGCCAAGGGAAGGTTTCCGTGGGAGCCCCAAGTCATGCCGAAAGGCAGCAAGGAAAAGTTTCATTCATTCAAAAAAATGCACCAAAGTACTGGGCCAGATGGTATTCTCCAAAAATGACCCCAGCAATGTTTCAGCTCTGCCTCGTCTTCTAGAACCTCGCCACTTCCCATCAAGAGGCAGAGTCTATTACCCCCACATGTGAGCCTTTGTGAGGGCTTCGTCAATAGAATTCAGAGGAAGTGGGGTGCAAGGTGAGATATAAGAGGCAAGATGGCTCTACTTGAGACTCTGTCTCAGGTTGGTCCCTCTTGGAATCCAGTCACCGTTGCCAGGAAACCCAAGCCCCATGGGAAGGTATCAAAAGGAACGTCAGTGAGATCTCAGCTGACTGTGAGTGAACCAGCCATCACATGCTTCTAGTCGTCTGCCCTGGAGCTGTCCCCGTGGACCCCAAGTGGCAGAGAGATGAACAACCCCAGTGAATACTGACCATTTTCAGGCTCCTGAGCAAAATAAATGTCAATGTTGTTTTGAGATAATAAGTTTTAGGAGTCATTCATTATGCAGTAACAGTAAGTGGAAAAAGCACTTGCTACGAAGTACCTGAGAATGACAGCTCACATTTGTGAAAACACTAGAGTTTATGAAAGATTCACACAAGGGTCTCAGCCAGGCCCCCGCGGCAACTCCGAGGATGTCAGTTTCACAGAGGGGAAGCGGGGTGTGGAGGAATGACGTGAATGGCTCAGAAGCAGTTAACTGACTAGCAAAGGACCAAGTGGGGTTCAAGTTCTCCACCTGACCCTGTTCACCTCATCCGGGCCAAGTGGGGTCTACCTAGATGCAGACGAGAGCTGGCATCAAAGTATCTTCCAGCTGGTGGAGGCGAGTTATGCCCAGAAATGACCCCTTCCGCACCACTACAAGGTACAAAGTGGTGGGTGTCCCAAGGGATGAGTTTGTTCATCCATTCATTCATTCATTTGCACATTCATTAAAATTATAGTTAGTGAATTTCTGCCATATTCTAGGCACACATGCTGGCCTTGGATTTTCATTTTGAGATGAAATAGGTTGCTGTTTTGGATTGAACTCTTCCCTCTCCAATTGTGTGTGGCAGTTCTAATCTCTAGCTCTTAAACAATGACTGTGTTTGAAGAGAGGGCTCTGAAAGAGGTCAGTCAGTGAAAACGAGGCTGCGTGAGTCAGTTCTAGTCCAATAAGATTGGTGTCCTCGTCCAAAGAGGAGATCAGCACACACATGGAACAGCCATTGACAAGCTAAGGAGAGATGCCTCAGAGGACACCAACCCTGCTGACACCTTGATCTTGGACTTAGTCTGCAGAACTGTGAGAAAGTTTCAATTCTGTTGTTGAAAACCTCCAGACCCTGATATTTGGTTACGCCATCCCTAGCAAACTAATACAATTGTTGAGGATACTTTTGGTGGCTTGGAGACTACTTTTCCCAGGACTGTGGTGGAGTTGGCGTATGAATTGGCTTTAAAAGGTGGGTCTGGAGAAACTGTGCTGGAGCAGGGGCGTGGCTGGGGAAGTTAGCTGAGAGGCGGCAGGTTAGCAGTTTACAGAAGTAGGGGCTTTGAAAACTGCAGGTGTACCTGATTCTGCTCTATGATCTTGCTAAAGAAGAGATGAGCGTGCTTAGAAACTGTGCTAACTCATCCTAAATTTATTCCTAGAGATTGAAAAGTACCTTCACTGAGCCCATCACTCTTTAGGGGGACTATCAATCACTGAAAAGTCCCCTCCCCATCTACACAAATAGTAACATTTGAACACCCATTGCTCCTGGACAAGGGGAATATAAGACCCGAGATTCCTTTGTATGCAGACCTGACTGCTGGGAGAAGAGGGATCCATTTCCTAAGAAGTCCATGGTCTCTGAGAGGGAAAGGACAGTCATTTCATTCCTAAGTTCCCAGTACAGTGGTCCCAAACAAGTTCCAATGGCCAGAGAGGTGGCATGCTCCCTAAAATAAATGGTAAGGCCACAGAGTTTTCCTGGGGTCCTGGGTTATGACATGACTTTACACTTCTTAGGGGACGGCTGGTCCATCTAAGCTTGTGACTGGCACTGTTGGCAGAGCCTCTGACTCAGCATTCCCAGCACAGTGGTTGGCTCCAGGCAAAGAGGCTAGAGAGGGAGTGTGAACTGCAACGAATTTTCTTGGAGGTCACCTCAGACATCACAGTGGCATGGCCAGGGACTTGGACCAGCGAGGATAGCCCACGAACCACAGACCCATCCTTAATAATCACACCACGGGGCAGAGGGAACCAACAGTGACAGTGACTGGCCACATTCTAAAACCTCTGCTTGCACATTTAGACTGGGACCGGGCCCTATGGGATAAGTCAATTTCCAATGTCTTCAGACAAATTGGACTTGGGTCTCAAGAAACAGACACTGTCACGGAGACACTGTCTACTTTGGCTACTAGTCGAAAAAAGAAAAGCAAAATAAAGTAAAATAGAGCAAATCTGAGATGTATCCTGTTGCAGAGATGGAGGCTGGGAGGGACTGTTAGGCCCCCTAGTTCTTTAAGGTCACTCTTCCCCATGCTCCCCTTTTTAGCAGAGAGTATTGGTGTGGAACTCTTGGTGCCTCTCTTTGGAGTGGGAGCTCCTGGAGGGCAGGATGATGTCTTGTTCATATGGATCAACCCCTCCAGCCCTGCACATAGTGGGGATGGCAAATGCTGTCCTCAGGGCATTGTTCAGTCCCTCCACAGTGTGGCCTCGTCTTGGAATGGCTCCCTCCTACCATCAGAGGCTGAGCCCCAGGATCACCTTACAGCGTGATTCTCAGAATCTCCCAGCCAGGAATAGCCTTTCCTGGACACTCCTGGCCGACTAGATGGCAGGGCCACGGCAGCGCCGAGAGTGGAAAGTCAGGTGGTACAGATGCTCGTGCCGTGTGTGTGTGTCCGTGTGTGTGTGTGTCCGTGCGTGTGTGTGTCCGTGCGTGTGTGT